>WTSP01022011.1:0-15214 GCA_025331215.1 Actenoides lindsayi | reverse complement strand
TGAGCAATGCTGAGCAAGAGCTAAAGGGCCCCGGGGGGCAAGAGGATGGGGCCAGACTCTGCTCAGTGGTGCCCAGCGCCAGGACGAGGGGCACTGGGCACCAACTGGGACACAAGGCATTCCATCTGAACATGAGGAAAAACTTCTTTACTTTGAGAGTGCCAGAGCCCTGGAACAAAGAGATTGTGGAGTCTCCATCTCTGGAGAGATTCCAAACCCACCGGACACAATCCTGGCCCCCCTGGTCTGGGTGACCCTGCTGGAGCAGGGGGTTTAGATCAGATGATTTCCAGAGGTCCCATCCAACCTCCACCATTTTGTGATTCTGTCTTAGAAGAATCCCTCTGCACTCAGAAACACACTTGGTTTTTATTTCCACTTCGTGAATCTTGTGGAGTTGCTGAGATTTAGAACTCTTCCAGCTGTGCGATGAGTGCTGACCTCCCGTCACTTCCACACCGCGTGCCGGGCAGTCCATAGGCTCAGCGCAGAGGAGCTGTCCCAGTCGCGCGGTTCAAGGAGCAGTAGGTTGTACCTACCACCATCCCCAGAGCTGTACCTACCACCGTCCCCAAAGCTGTACCTACCACCGTCCCCAAAGCTGTACCTACCACCATCCCCAGAGCTGTACCTACCACTGTCCCCAGAGCTGCACCTACCACCGTCCCCAGAGTCTTGTGTGGGACGTGCGGGATGCTTTGCGTGGGACCAGCATGTCGCTGTGCCCCGTGGCACGTGTTGGCATCTTTGCAGGAAAGAGCAGTGGGGTTGCACGAGTTGCAGGGATCTGTTTGCTGGCCATCGCAGTGAGCAGCGTGCTCTGGCTGCCTCCGTCACGGACCCAGCTTGCACAGGAGGCGGGGGAAGGTCGGGACAGCTCTGCAAGTGTCGGTTTAAATGCTGTTATCAGCTTGGCGAGGAATTTACACATTTAGCAGTTTCTGGTCCATCTTAAATGGAGTGATCCTGTGGTGGGGGTCCTTTGAGGCTGTAAGTGAAAAGCTGGACGTGAGCTGATACTGAGATGTCGTCGGCAGCCGTTATCACTCGCCTGACTTCCCAGAAAGCTCATTTGGGAATTGCTCTGTCTCTGGTTTGGATACGCACATCCCGGCTCGCCGTTCCCTCTCATTCCTGAAGCAAAGCTGCCCAGCTCCCAGCAGCTGCACTGGGCAAGGCTGGTGGGGATCCTGGCCGTGCCCCAGCGGGCTCCACTCGGGCTGAATGAGCTCAGAGCACATTAAGTGCCACCTTAGGTGGGTGTCCCTTGCTGCTGTCACACTTCTGACCATGGTGTTGATAAGTTCTCTGCATCTTTCAGGTACATCCCTTCTGGGCACTGTCCAGCCAAAGTATAAATGATGGAAACTCTTGTGGCTCTGATGGTTTTGTTAAACTCTCCATGCTGTATGTTTTGATTCTCAATATTTTAATTCTTTTTTAACCAGAAGAACAGCCCGTGCTGGGCTGTCAGGAGCTGCTGGGCCGATGGAGAGGAGTCCTTCCCGTCAGGGTGGGTGTAAAACATTGCATCCCGGCATGTGTTGGCTGCTTCCCTTTCCCACATGCTAGCTCCTTCTCTTTTCCCACCTCTGCCCACTAGTTTTTCATAAGTTGTTCCTTGCAGTTTCTTTTTCTCTGTTTCAGCACTTCCTAAATAGATTTGGGCATCATCTGAGCTGTGGGTTTCTGTATTTGACTGGCAGGTTTTGTGTCTGAATAGGTTGATACCTATGATGTTGCATTGGATGTGTATCGAACAGAGAGGTAGGCAAGTGCAGAAGCTGAAAATTACATCAAATAATTAATTAATTAATTGAAGAGCCTCTGTTTTGTGAAGATCCATCACCGGAGCAACCCCTTCCTGCCACAGCAACAGCAGGAGGAGGGTCCTGATGGACCCAGGGAGGTGGGAACATGGTTCTTCATAGGGCCTGCCACCAAAGATCTGACTGTGACTGTTCTGGATTGGCCTGTGTGAACTCCTATAGCTCCTGCTGAGAAAGCTGCCTTGAAAAATATCCCATGCGTGACACATACCTGCCTGAATAGTTTTTGAGGGAAGGACCTTTCCATCCCGTGCCAGTTCCTAGGACCTGGTGCTGTTCATGTGAGCTCGGCTGCTTTCAGTGCCTGGAGCCTTTAGGCAGGAGGCAGCTGTGTGGGAAGGGAGGGAGAGAAAGAGGTAACTGAGCCTTCCTAAAGCTGCATGGGCTGCTGGGGAACTGGAAATCACTACTGGTGTGTTCAGAGGTGCACGTTAGACACAGCCATTCGTGACTCGACCTCTGTAGGCTGAGAGCGATGAATCCACGGGACAGCAACAGAATGTAGCCGGGGTTTTCATGAGGTGCTGCCTTTCTCCAGATTTTAATGGGAGCTCATCTGACTAAGCAGGCATTTTATACACCAGTCATTCTTCTGACACGTGTTTACAAACATTTTGTATCTGCTCCTGTGCTAGGGCCATTGGTGCTGCCGGACATTGCTGTCCTGGGGGGGAAATCCACCGAAACATCACCCCTGCAGCCACCTTCCAAGAGCATGTCCCCGGGGACCCTGGCACAGGGAACCATTTCTCTCTGGGCGTGTCAAGTGAAGACCCTCGGT
This sequence comes from Actenoides lindsayi, assembly GCA_025331215.1. Taxonomy (NCBI): domain Eukaryota; kingdom Metazoa; phylum Chordata; class Aves; order Coraciiformes; family Alcedinidae; genus Actenoides; species Actenoides lindsayi. The sequence goes on along the minus strand of WTSP01022011.1, from coordinate 12,604 downwards.
GCATTTACCAGGCATAAGGCTGGGGAAATGGCGCGTTCCCTCCGGGGGAGGCAGCGGTTGGATTAAGAGGAAATGTCACCATGCCGGTGTCCAGGAGGCTCAGCCAGATGTGGCCGTGCCTGCCCCACTGGCCCTCCGTGTTCCGGCAGCAGGAGCAGGACTGGACCACTGGCCTCAAAGGCTCAAAAGCTGCTGGGCGAGAGGCCGTGAGGCTGATCAGAGCCCTTCTGACGTGGGCTTTGCTTTACGTGGAGCAGCGTCCCGCCCTCACGCCAGCCCTCGCAGCCTTGCGCTGTCAAACTGTAGTTTGGGTCCAGAAGGCTGACCCCCCGCTCCCAAACAAGCCAAGCAAACAGCAGAATGTTCTAAACTGAAAATACTTCATAAGGAATATTTTTTAAAATCAAAGCCGTTTCGGCACAAAGAAAATTCCTCCACCGTCAAAGTATCAAACCATAATATCCCAACCACCGAGCCGTGTATCGCTGTACAACCACGAGAAGACTGCAGCCAGTGTCCCCAGCTTCTCTGTCAACGAGTTTGCTTGGAAATCTCTTTCCAGGACTATTCCCATATATATATGTGTGTGTGTGTGTGTGTGTGTGTGTGTGTGTTCTGGTATCTATAATGTGTATATTCTATATGTGTATATGATATCCTCTATTAACAAACCGAGTCCAGTTGTGTGCCCACAGCATCTCACGGCAGCAGCGGGAGCTCAGCCCTGTGGCTCTTTTCTCTCTCATTGAACTTTTCTCTGTTATTCTTGGGGAAGCTGAGCAGGGGTCAAGCCCAGGCAGGGAAATGAGGTCTGGGGCTATGGAAAACTCGGACCCTAGAGCCACCTCCTATTATATAGATATAAATGGAATGGAAAATTATTTCAAATAAAAGTGCACTGCCCTCTGAGAAATGTTCTCACAGAACCGCCTCTGAGAGCAGCGCCTTAACTCTTTATCAGAGCGCAGGGCTTCGCGGCAGGGGGACCTCGGGGGGACAGCCAACACCAGGTGCCAGAGCTGGGGACATGGGGACGTGCCAGTGCAGGGGACGGGGGACGTGCCAGAGCCGGGGACGCGGGGACGTGCCAGCGCGGCTGTCGCCGAGAGCGCGGCACCGAGCGCAGTCCCTGCTGCTTTCCAAGCACGGCGCGGGAGGGCAATTCCCCGTCGCTTCCCTCTCCCTTCGTGCTGCTGCTGAGTCTGCACTGTGAGCCGGCCAGATCCGCGTCCCCAGGAAGGAAATGGAACCAGGCCCCGGGTTTCTCCCTCTCCCCAGGGCTGCGTGGAGCAGCGTGAGGACAGCTGGGTGTGCAGAGTGTGGCCCCACATCCCCTGTCTGCACCCGAACCAGTCTGAATTTTTAACAACATCTTCATTAGGAGCGTGGTGCTGGGCTTGCACAGCAAGGCACCAACAAGGATGGGCACCAGTCTGTTCCCAGTTCAACACCAGTCCCTTTGCTTCTCTCTGCATGTGAGAATGAAGCATTCATCCTCACAGACAAAAATAGACGCAGAGGAGCCCTCCTGTCACACAGCACTTGTACACGGCCCCAGGCAGACAGCTGGAGACAGCAGGATGAGGAGGTGCTGCGTGAGCAGAGGATGTCCAAAGGGGCACGAGAAACAGGGGAAGGAACAAAGCAAATGTGGCAGGGCAGCGCCCGGGCAGTGGCCTCGTCTTCTCCTTTGTCACTTGTCACTGCCAGTCCCGTCACCTCCTGTCCGTTAGTGACAAGGCTTTGTGAGAGGGTGAAGTGCCAGGGAACAGGCAAGCTTGTGGAAGGCAGGGGAGAAGAGCGCGGGGAGGTGGGGTAGTGGGGCTGCACCCCCGGCAAGGCCTGGGGCTGCCCTGGGAGGGGTGCCCAGACTCCCATGGACGGGGTTTGTCAAGTGTGGGGCAGAAACGCGGCTCTCCGAGGGGCTCGTGGCACGCAGCTCGGTTTTCCTCCCCAGCTGCAAGGTCAGACTCGGCCTCTCCTGCTGCCTCCCAGCACCTCCTGAAAAGCAGAGGGGCATTTTTCCCCTGTTCAGGTGCTGAAACACAGCCCCCTTGTTTGCTGGTCAGAAGTACGACACCTGCACAGGCAGAGGGTCCTGTCATTACAGCCTGAGCTGCAGGACACAAGGGAGGGGGAGCAAAAGTCAACAAGTTTGTGCAAAGCGTTCATGCAAAATAAAGCAGCCGGGCAGATATTTCATTTCCTTTTTTAAGGACTTCATCAAAGGCAGAATGCAAAAATCTGATGGGCCATCTGTCAAAATGGCAAAATACTGAATCCTAAATTAGTGCCCAAAATAAACTGGCTTGGTTGGTTAAAACCAGTGTGTAAATGGCCAGAAGATAACTCTGTGATACAAACCAGGTGCTAGAGACTGGTCAAGAGCAAAGCCCACAGGCCGGTTCCGTGTCCATTTTCCTGTGTGTCTAAGTGACCTGCTGGATAAGGGGAGGAAACACGTGGTACGGGACTGAGCTTGCAAATACTCCTGAGCAGATGTGACTGAAATGTGCTGCACCAGGTTTTTGGATGGACAGACAGCAAAACCTCCCACGGAGGCTTTGGGGGGGCTGTGTTCTTCAGCCTGTGCTCATGAGGTGGCACCTTTTGCGTGCTCTGGAGACCTGCAGGTGATGCGTCCTGGGTCTCCTGTGCCCTCTGATGACATAATTAGGAATGCACCCATTAAGGGATGCAAATCTTTTACGTTTTGTGGAAGAGAAGCTGCTGGAGAAACAGACAGTAGTTACTAAAACCCTTCCAGTCTCTTATTTCTCTCACAAGACAAAAAATGAGAGGGCTCCAGGGTTTGTATGGGACTAGTTTATTAGCATGTGTCTCATTTGAGTCCTGAAAAGGAGGATGGATGTCAGGCATGAGCTGGTGCGTAGGTTCAGGAATATCTTTCAGCCCTAATTCATGAAGAGGGACTTCCCAGACCTCCTACAGTGCAAAGGCAGAGAGAACATTGCGTCCTGAAGCTCCATGGCTTTGTCCTTATTTGCATTGCTGCCACTGTTACTCATTCCACCAAGTGCTTAGGAAGATATTTAGTGAGCAGATTTACTCAAATACTAGTATTAAAGTTAAAAAAGAAAATGGTTCCAGTTACTCTTGGCCCAGAGGCAATTTGAGTGCCCATAACAGCCTCTCTCCACCCATCCCACACAACACTCTGCAGTCAATAAAACGCAAAGGGTGACAAGTTTCAGACAAGTGATCTTCAGTCAAGCAAGACTAGAAAACAGAGATGCAGCTTTGATAAAGCCAGTGAGAAGATGCACACCAGTTAGGCAAGCAAGAATGTAAGGTGGGATTTTGAAGGACAAGAAGGGCTGGTGGTCGCTGCTGCTGGTGCGTGAACAGAGAGCCTGCCAAACCCAACCTGCAGCACGCTGGGGAAGAGTAGAAAGAGCAGGACATTGAAAGAAAACAAAATGGTTTCTCTGCACCCTCCTACCCCAGGGAGGGACTTGGTAAAAGTGTGGTTCATTCAGACCAGAATTAGCTTTGGATTTGCTGCTGGGTTTATATATTTTACCTCCTAAAGCAATGAATGATGTGAGACAGTGCTTGGGCAGCTCTGAGGGTGCTGTCCTCCAAGGCCCCCAGGCCAGGGTCGGCTGTTGCTCGGTGGGGCTGTACCTGCAGGGGGGTGCTGGGCTATCCCAGGCTCTGTAGGTCTTGCCAGCAAGAACTAATGTGGCGTTTAGCCCACTCCCTGCTGGGTTCAAGATGTGAGACAAAAAGGAATGTGGGAATACCTGGCAGCCGTCGGGCTTGGCACACTGCAGGCTCCTAGCCCACGTTGCTTCAGGAAGGCGAGCTGCAGTGATGGAACCAGTATGAGCACCATGAGATTGGAGCGGTCTGCTGGTCTGCGTAGCGTTAGACTTTGGAACACAGCCCGACACCAATGCCTGTGGGTGTGCCTGTGCCGGCAGCTCCGGGGGTCATGGAAGGGCAGCAGGATGGTGTTGGGGGAGCCACCTTCCCACAGAAGGCACCCTGTGGGGACACCTGCACACCTTGTCTTCAAACACTGACCTGGGCCTTGCAGCACAAAGCATTGAGGTGTGTGCAGGGCAGGCTGGTGGAGAAGCTGGGTGGTGGGAGGCCGGGTATGTGGGTCACTTTGAGCAAGTGACTTCTCCAGACCAGTCTCCCCAGTGAGTGCTTCCTTCCCTGCGTAACACTTCCCTGGTAAGGCCACATCTGGAGTCCCGTGTCCAGTTCTGGGCTCAGCAGTTCAAGAGAGACAAGGAACTACTGGAGAAAGTCCAGTGGAGGCTACAAAGATGCTGAGGGGACTGGAGGATCTTTCTTAAGAGGAAAGGCTGAGAGAGCTGGAGCTGTTTAGTCAGGCTTCTGCCTGAGAGGTGATCTGATCAAACATCTGCAGGGTGGGTGTCGTGAAGATGGGGCCAGTCTCTTTTCAGTGGTGCCCTGTGATAGGATGAGAGGCAATGGGCACAAACTGGAACAGATGAGGTTCCACCCGAACATGAGGAAAAACTTCTTTACTGTGAGGGTGACAGAGCTCCAGGTGACCCTGCTCTGGCAGGGGGGTTGGACAAGATAATCTCCAGAGGTCCCTTCCAACCCCCACCGTTCTGCAATTCCATGATTCCCTCAGCACGGTGCCTGCGGAGAGCCCTGAGCAGGCAGATGGTGCCTGGAGCCCTGCAGCAGCTCCAGAGGGTTCCTCCGTGGCTGGCAGCATGAGGCTGGCCCCGCGGCAGCCGCGTCCCCTGGGTGCCAGCAGCGCTTCGCTCTCCTCCCCCGTGGCAATGGACGGGCTCACGAGCAGTGTTGGGAGTGAGTTTTTTCCCAGGCAGATTACGTAGCCTTTTTAGCTTCATCTCCCCCACTACACCCCCCTTCCTCTGTTATTTTGGTGCCTTTCCCCAAGGGAAACAAAGTTAGTGCAAATGCTGTTCCCACCAGAAAGGCAAAAGCACCACCACCCCCCCTTTTTCCTTCCTCTTTTGGGTTCAGGGTAATGTGTCCCATGACAAAACAAGCACAGATCCCTGCACAAAGTGCTTTGCCTTTCTCCTTAAAGGGAGAGTCTTTCTCCAGGGCCCCAAGGGCCATCACTCCATCATGCCAACGTGCCTCTCAAATGGACAGTCCATCAAGTTGGACTCTTTTTGGAGATGATGAAAGCAACCCATGCCCAGACAAGGCGAGGCAACATTGATGGGTGGCAGTTGGTCTCATGGCTGGGTAGTATGGAGCTGGGAGCAGCACTGTGCCCGAGACAGCTGGGCTAGAGGCTTTGTGGCTGAGCTTCAGCCGTCACCAGTGGAGACGTCTCCATAAGAGTGGGTTGTTCAGGCCACTCTGCAGCCCATGGGGAGACAAGGTCCCTCCTGGGACCCTAAAGGAAATATTCAGGGCAGAGCAGGGAATGCAAAACATTTCTCTCCACTGCCTGTAGGAGCAAAGGGTGAGGAGCTACTCATCCTTCCCCACTGCAAGGTGAGATATGATGGGATCATGCGTAGACAAAGACCACCTCCATCCAAGTCACCAGGATGGTTCCATCGGCAGAAGCAGTTAGAAATGTTAGAAATGTTGAAGTGGCAATGGCTGAGATTGGCCTCTTCGGGATGTCTGGCCACTGCCTGCACTCCCATGGCCAGAGCTGCTGCAGGGAAGTTTAAAAGATATTTATGAGTTTGGGCTTTCCCCACTGCTTCTAGAAGGCAGATTTCTAGGTTTTCAACAACTGATCCATAAAACCTCCTTCTTCCCAGCAGTGCTTGGTCACCACTTCCCCACCTACCATGACAGAAAAAAATTAAGTTACTTTTGGTGCACATGGCTACTGCATCCTCCTGCCCGGCCAGGAGCTGAGCACCTCTGCTCTCTGCAGAGGCACAGGGGGTGTGTACAGGCAGACCCAGGGTGTGTGTACAGGCAGACACGGGGGGTGTGTACAGGTAGACACGGGGGGTGTGTACAGGCAGACCCAGGGTGTGCGTACAGGCAGACGCAGGGTGTGTGTACAGGCAGACCCAGGGTGTGTGTACAGGCAGACACGGGGGGTGTGTACAGGCAGACAGGCTGGCAGCACACTCGGACATGGTTAGCATTGATTCCACAGTTGCATCCCTGGGCCTCCACAGAAGGAACCAAAACAACCTGACATACATTTTTCCATGTAAATAGTGGTTTTCAGGATCTCCTCCACCTCTGGGTTTCTTTTGACAAGTCTTAACAAATGGTATTTTAATGCATCCCCCTAAATAGAGAGGTTCTGACTGTTTGTGTTTCCTGCACAGTGGTGAGTGGTGGGAGCCTGGGGACAGAAGTGATTTTCCTATTTTTGCAGCTCAGCAGTTTTGCATGATGAGACCTCACCAGCTCACTCCTGGAACCTGTGCCTGCAGTAAGGGGTCTGAAAGGGAAAGACAAAAGAAAGGAAAAATGCAAATAACCCTCAAAGGCTGGTAATTGCTCATGGTGAGAGAGGCAAATGAAAAATGTAATCTAGATTTACAGTTCGTTAAAACCAGAAAAAACTTTTTTTGTTCAAAAGCATTGAGATCGGGCTCGTGTTCCAGATGTTCCCAAGGAATGCAGAACTTGGAAATGGGAGGGAATTTATGGAGAGCACTCATGCCTGGTGGCCAGGGAGTTCTCGGTGGCCTGGGTGCAGTGTGGGGCTGTCCTCTGACACCTCTCACAGCGGTGACGTCTGGGGCAGGATTTGCTTTGGCCTTAAGCAGACGTCTGCTCTGGGTGAGACGCGTTGTCCCGTCCCCCCCCGCCAAGCGTGAGCGGAGCCGCGCTGCTGGGCCTGGCTGTAGGCACCTCCAGCCTGGTGGAGATGGGTGAGATGCACTCCCCAGCTCTCTGCTGAGTTTGCATCCGCGCACGAGAGACAGTGGGATGGTGAAACATCCACTTTCTACCAAGATCATTTTGTTCCATGGCCAGAAGGTCTCCCTGCTGAAAAATCTTACCTACTGCTACATTGGCATAGGAGCCGGGCAGACATGCGGTCCCAGTCTCGTGCTGGATGTCAGTCTTGGTTTCCTTCCCGTACTGTGTCCAAGATGGTGTTTCTGCCTTCAGAGGTACTTTCTTGGCTGGTGTGTGATGATTAATGACTTCCAGGCCCCAAAGGTGTGGATGTGGGAGTGAGAATAGCGGAGAGGAGGGAATACAGCTCTGGCATGGGATCTGCAACAGCCTGGCTCATCCGTCAGGAATGCCATGATGGAGGGGACGTTCCAAGTGTATTCAGCATGGGAAAATATTTTATCAAAGAAACTTGGAATAAAAAAATAAAATTAAAATCTAAACATGAGCACTTGACACAGTGCCACATGAGGGCTATTTTTAATCTCCTTCCTGATCGTTGCACTTGTTTTCATCATCGTCAGCTCTCTGGATGATGGAATTAGTCACCACATATGAGATGAAGCAAACAAAGAGCTCGTGGTTTCCATGTGAGCATCATCTTAACTCTCCTAAGGGACATGAGAGCCACGGCAGGCTGATGCCTGTGGATTTGCCACCAGCCATGGGTGACCTGGTGGCACCCAAGACCGTGCGCTCAGTTGGGTGTGTTTGGGAGAGCGGCACCCGGGGGGGTTCGGGGTGCCAGCTCTGCAGTGGCTCCACTGCCAGCACTCGTGGTGTAGGTGTCAGACACACACATCTTTCTTTGGGGAGGGTGCTGTCTGTGGAGTCGCCAACATAAAAGAAGCTCCAGGGATTTTTAGAAAGGGGAAAGCAAACTCATGCTTCGTCCTCACTGCTCTGTGTTTTTATTCTGATTGCCTCTAGCTATGCACTTAATGAACTGGAGACGCTCTCGCTGAGAGCCTGGCACAAGTGTGGGCTTGACGTCCCTCCTGGAGACGAGTGTGGGGAGGAGGAAAAGCTGAGCACCAGGTCTCAGCCTTGGCAAGTGCTAAACCAGATCATCACTGAGCTCGGGGTCCCAAATTCATGAGCTGACCTGCTGGGGGGCTGGGGAAGGCTCTGGTGCCGTAGCGTGGCCATGACCCACAAAGGCACCTCCAAACACAGGTGACATCGTGGGGTCCCTAACACCCCTTTGCTCTGTGTGCTTTGAAACCACCAGTTGCATGGTACATTTTCTTACTGATGGTTAGTTTTCTCATCGTACTTAAGTCACGGCAATACTAATGTCTTGAATTTCTAGTTGCATGGCTATGTCTGTGCTCGTTGATGTCTTGAACAGAATGGAGTGGTGGTTGATTGGTGTCTTAGCTGGAAAATTCCTGTCAATATAACTGAAGAGGTCCCCTCCTCACTGACCCACAGAGGAGTGTCCCCGTGGTTATCTGAGCTTGGCTCAGTTACGGAGCCCTTTCCATTTTGCAGACTTCAGCTCATCTATTTCCTAATCCTTTGAGCTGAGCTCCTGAAGTTAATGGGAGTTACTGGAAAGCCTAAGGAGTAGTGCGTAGGCTAATGGCTTTAGAGTTGGACTTGAGTAATACCTGGTCATTAGAGAGCGGCGTTGTATCGCTTGGGGATGTCTTTCTAGGCAAGTTCTGGTGCATTAAAAATTTACTTTTTTATGTTTCGAATATGCCTCAGCAACTGATGAACAATGATCCACTGAATTCCAATACTAAAACCAACAGTGGACTATCCAGCTGGGACACTGAATCCAACACTGGCATTGCCGGTGCCTTCAGTTCCACCATAAATCGGTCTGAGAAGAATTAACAAGATCACCTGATGAAATGGGCCTAGTCCCCTGCTGTGGCTTTACACTTTGTTTTATTGGTTTAATGGGAGGTTTGCAATGGATTTGGGCTGTCGCTGTGCACAAGACACTGGGGGAATTCAGCTGGGCTGGCACATGGGGTGTGTGTTCTGGACGGAGCAGAGTGCCTGGCCCCTTCCCTCCCTGCCCCTCCAGGTCTCACAAGCCCATGGGTTACAGAGCTCTGGGGAAAATAATTCGGTTGGCTTTGGCTTATTTAAAAATAAAAACTCATGCGCAAAACTGAGACTATTTGTTTTTACAAAAGTCTGGAGTTTCCCACAGTGGGTTGTTACGTTTGGGGACTGTTGGAGCCAACATCCATTTTTTTTTCCTAAGGTAAGGAGCCTTTCTTACCAGGATTGTTAGGATAATAATCGTGACAGACATTTCCTAATTACTTGTTAATCATGGGCTGGCCTTTCTGACGCTTTCTGGGAGCCAATGCTCCTGCCAAGCCCTTTGGGCTCCCTCTGCTACGGTCCCCATGGTTGGGCTGTGTCCCCAGAGAGGTGCAGGGACAGTCCAGGTGCTTGAGGGCAGTGGTGGCAGGAGCCCCTACACCACGGGCTGCTGGTGGGGCAGAGGAGCCCCACGGGCACATGTGCTGGGATGAGACATGGGCGGCAGACACAGGCTCTCCTGCCCAGGGGAAAGGCTTTTGTCAGGGCCAGGCGGTGGGAGATCCTAAAGGGCGATAACTGGAGGTGCACTGCTGGAACCTGGTTGCTGCCACTGCTCCGTGGCCTGGAGAGAGGCGTAGATGGAAAGGAGGGCTTGGGGGAACATTTTGTGTCTTTGAGATTTCGAGAACCCAGTGGGTGAGGATGAAATGCCCACATCAGGACTCACCCAGGCTGAGCATCCCCACAGTGAGGATCATCATCACCCACCTCACTGGATTCACCAGCCCAGTCGTTACCAAAGCTCCCACTGGGGCTGGACCCAGTGATCTCCTGTTTACCAGGTTTTCTGATCCCAGCATTGCCACGGTGTGCCAAGGACAGTGCCACACGGCGCTGCTGCTTCTGGCCCTGGCAGCACCGCTGTGCACTTCCAGCAGAGACACAAGGGAGGCCAGAGCCCTGGCCCCATGTCCCACCAGCCTCCCAGTGAGGAGTCACAGCAGGAGCAATCTCTCCCTGCCTTGCTTATCCCCCAGCCCTGCCCTCGCCTTTGTGAGCGTGCGAGGCCGCGGCAGCGCGCTGGGTACCCGCACGGCCCCGTTCCCACACTCATAATCCCTGGGTCACGGGAGACACAAAGGAGGTGCCGCGGCGCTGGGAGCCGGGGCGGGGACAGGAGGGGCAGCCAGGCAGAGCCAGCTCTGCTGCCATTGCCTCATTTCTTTCTCACTGAAGATGACCTTCAGTTTTCTCCCTGCTAATCCCTCCCTTTAATCCCCTTCTCCTCTCCTTGCCTGGGTCAGGGCAGTTTCTTGTCATCTCCCTCCTTCACCAGCAGCTCCAACCCAGTCACTGTTGGTAAAGGCCAGACCCAAGCTGAGACGTCTCCATCACCCACATGCTGCAGAATCAAATTGGTGGACAGGGGCCAAAAAAGGGACTGCAGGAAGGCTGGAGGTGATGTTGTAACACTGGGCTCTGCTTGTGCTCAGGTGTACATCAGGTGTTATGAGGCATCGCTCGGAGGGGGATCAAGGCACAACAAATCCCACCTCCTGCCTCCTGACAGAACCCTGGTTGGGAGCCGAAAGCTGCAGGGCACTTGTGCCAGGTGGCCAAAGGAGACCTGGGGCTCAAATCCCCCTTTCCCATGGGCCTCAGGGCAATACTTCACTCTTGGGTTTGCTCCTGGGGCTCGGGTGCCTGCAGCCAGCGTGGAAGTGTCCATGGGAGACCTACTCAGGGGCCTGAACTCTTGTTCCTACCTGTTGTTCGTACAGAGCCTGGTGCAGCAGCGACCCCAACCTCAGCCCGACGCTTCCACGAGGCAGATCATGAACATGGCAAGTAACAGCAAACTGGGTTAATTGCAGTTCAGGGACCATCCAGAGTTATAGCTGCATTCTGGGTCCTTAAGGGCTTTACTCAGAGTCTGAGTAGATTTTCAGGGTCTGACTTTTGGTCCTGGTTTGTGGGAGTCTGGGCTTTAGCACTAAAACACCAGTATGTTCTCTATTAAACTGTCTAACACAATCAATTTCCAGCCCATTCTGCAGCTATCAGATTAAATACTCAGCAGTTGTGAAAGTGAAGGAGTCAACAGTTGTGTTTTTATTGAAAATCCATCAGTGGCATCCACATTCCCAGCTTGCAGGGAGCTGGAGGGCTGGAAGGATGGGCAAAGCCTTGTACACTGCAGCTCTGTGTAGGTGCCTGCAGGTTTTGGAGCTGTTCCTTTTTGTAGCTAGTTTTTGGAAGTGCTCCTGCAGCTCACGAGCTGCCAGCCCTTTTGTCTGGGATATCAACATTTCTAGTCTTAATACTTTGACACATAATATGGTCCTTATCTGCCAACCGGTTGGCTGCTCCAAAATCTCTTGTTTTGGGACAGCTGTTACCTAAACTTGTCTCTGGTACCCACAAGGCTGGGGACTGAACTGAGCAGAGAGCTCCTGCCAGCAGGCTGTGGCTCTGCCATGCTTCTGGAAGACCCTGGGAACATGCCCGTAGGTTTATCCTGGCAATAAACTACATCTCTTGGCACCATCCCGGCACTCAGGGGCTCAGCGGTGCTGCCAGAAGGGCTGAGGCACAGGGCAGCAGCACGAAGCCCTCTCTGCTGACCCAAGTCGTGCAATATCAGGGATCAGAGAAAAAAACCCTGAGGCTGTGGCAGGAGTAGTGGCTTGGGATGGGAGATAAGGTCTTCCTGTTTCCCACAACACCCTGGGGTTCTTATCTGCAATACTGCAAATAAAAAACATGGAGCCAGTGAGGCCCATTCCCACAGCACTGTGAAAACTCATCAGCATCTCTCTTTCTGGCAGCCTCCATGTCTGTAGGAGGATGCCCAGTCTCCAGGACAGGCTGCCCTGTGAGATGTCAGCTCCGGGGGGGTTTGCCCTCCCCCCTGGCAGGCAGGGCCCTGCAGCATCCCCTCCATGTCCCGCAGGACAGCCCCGGCTGTGGCTTGTGCCCCTCGGCCCTTGAGACGTCTTGGCAGAGGACAGTCCCCAGCTCTGCAGGGACCCTGATGTTACAGAGTCCTGCTGCTCATGGCCCCACAGGCTTCTCAGCTGCTGCCACGGAGGGCAATGCAGCCGTAGCTGTAGCTGTGCCCTGTGCTCAGGGGTTGGAGCCACGTGCCAAGACCCACCAGCACAACTCCCCAGCCCCGAGGGGCTGAGCTGGTCCCTCAGATGTCCTCAGACAAGCAATGCTTACAGGGCTCTGGAGCAACTATTGAAAGATTGCAGTATCTGCTCATTATTTTACACAGCTTGATGAGGTTTTGAAATGTGAGATCTCCTGTTTATCACCTGCACTGAAATAGGGCAACTTATTTCTCCTTGTACTTGTCACTGGTGAGGCCACACCTTGAATTCTGGGTCAGTTTTGGCCCCGTCATTCCCAGGAGGACATTGAGGGGTTTGAGCATGGCCAGAGAAGGGCAATGGAGCTGGGGAAGGGTCTGGAGAACAAGGCTGGTGAGGAGCAGCTGAGAGACCTGGGCTGGTTCAGCCTGAAGAGAAGGAGGCTGAGGGGAGACCTTCTGGCTCTGACAGCTCCTGACGGGAGGTTGGAGCCAGGGGGGATCAGGCTCTGCTCCCAAGGGACAAGCAACAGCACAAGAGGAATCGACCTCAAGTTGCCCCAGGGGAGGTTTAGGTTGGAGCTGAGGAACAATTTCTTCCCCTCCAGGGTTGTCCAGGGCTGT
>WTSP01022010.1:0-50138 GCA_025331215.1 Actenoides lindsayi | reverse complement strand
CTTCTCCTCTCTTCTCCTCTCTTCTCCTCTCTTCTCCTCTCTTCTCCTCTCTTCTCCTCTCTTCTCCTCTCTTCTCTGTGTGCAGGCTGCCTGCAGGGAGACCTGCTTATGGCACAGGAAATCAGTGTCCCCAGCACATGAGTCCTCAGCTTTCCTGAGTACAGGTCCAGGAACTCCTCTGGCCTTCATTTGCTCAAGTTTTCCTCCAGTTTTCATCATCAGTGAGAACCTGTCCAAGAAGACCCACATGATTCTTTGAAACATTTTCATTTTAGTATTTTTCCCCTCTGGATAGAAATATTTGATGAGTGCAAGAATAGTTTTTAATTCATCAAAGACAATTTTCTGCTGCAATTAGCTCTTTTTTTCAAAGTAATAATAATTATTATTATTACAATTTCTGCTATATTACTTTAGCTTGATAACATCATACTAGTTGAAATGAGATTCCTTTAGCACAGTGAAATGCAAAGAAAAATTAACTGAGCCCTCCCTTCTGAGAACTGCTTTCCCTCTGCTCTGCCCACCAGTACTTCAGCATCAGAAATCTGAGGAGCTGTAGCTTCACTGAAATGAGTAAGGTAACTTTTTCTTATTTAGGGTTTTGCTTACAAGCCATGTTGTGCCTATGATCAGTTTTATTCCTGTTCTAACCATGGGCCAAACTGAAGGAATCGCTTTTTCATTTGTGTGCAATTAATTTAGGGATTTGACTCTTCATGACACGTTTTGATTTGCTGCTAGGAAACTCAGACTGGAGTATTTCAGTTTGAATCATTCTGACATTAAATTTTATCTGGCTGGTGCACCGTGGTGTATCCCAGTAATCGCTGTAGTGCTGCACAGGGGGTTCGTGTGCTTTCAGAGCTCAAGGTATGTGCCTTGCCTGGCTGGCACAAACCAATTCTTGCTCTGACAAATCCAAACAGTGAATTAAAAGAGGTGTAAGAGGGGAATATGATGTGGGAAACTGCATTTTGTAGGCTGGTGTATTTTTCCCAAAGAATCACTGTTGGGACTGCGGAATTTCCCATTACACTTCACTGAGTTTTGATCTGGCTGTTGGGAGACTGCTCTAACAGGTATCTGCAAAGATAGACCAGAAAAATGGAATTCTTTTTATATCCTTGCTTTGCCATGTCATCACCAAAGTCCTCCAATTTTTTTCCCCTGGAAAAGGTGGGTGAGAGACAGTTTGAGGAGAGAAGTGATGATGGCTCTTGAATGTAAGGTTGGATGACATAAAGTAAATTATCCTGGTGCAACACAACTTTCACCAAGCCACTCTTCTCTGGCATGTGTTGGAGCAGTTAAGGTGAAGTCAGAGGGAGTCTGAACAAAAAGGGTGATCAGGAAAAACACTCGGATCCAGGGCTAACGACCGGGGCTGTCTACGCGGGGAAAACTCGGTACTCCCAGAGATGTGTTTTATATTGGAAAAGTCGGATGGATTCCCAAAGGTAACAGTGCAATAAAAGTGGACCGGGATGAAAGGAAGAGAGGCCAGCTGAAATAAGCATACTACAGATCTGTAGAATTGAGCCTACAGATAGAGAATTTATAGGGAATAAATTCCTTTCTGGATCTGCATGGTTTCTGAGCACTATTTTGTAGATTTCTCTAGCAGGGACGTAATTCTCTTTTTTCCTCCCATTCTTTAGGATGTCCTAATCCTTGGGCTGGCAATTATTCCCTACAAGTTCTTTTTCAAAGAAGTTAGAAGGTTTCTTTGGGGCCTTTTTAATAAAGTGCCACTGACATTTCATAACTCCCCGTGTTTCATAAGGTACGAAATTAAAGCATTTAAGAAATCCACGATTAGTAAGGCCAGTAGGAAAATGAAACTTTATTTTAAATCCATTTAGAACCCCTCCCTATTTATCATTTATTTCTGGCTTTGGCATGCACTATGGCCAGTGTCCTGTTTTTTCCTGTCCACACTGCCCCTTTTATGCTGGAGTGACATGGCTCTGGGCTGCCTGGCTGGGTGGATAATGGCCATACTCATTGGTGCATTTTTCCAGTAGATCTGACAGCTAATCTAAAGAATGACGTTGCAGTGAGACACTTCAGATAAATGGAAAGGAAGAAAAAGAGAACGAGAAATCTCATCAAGCCCAGGGGAGCCTCCACTGCCTGGTTTTCTTCGGGAGGCACGGGGCAGATCGTGGTGTGAGTCACGAACAGCAGCACACTAGGAAGGAGCAAACAAAGCCTTAATTTTATACGGTGCATGGCGCCTGGTTACACTGAGTAATTTTCTTTTTAATCATTGTAGCTGCCAAGTGCTAGAGAACTTGGTCTCAGTCATTGAGAGTTCACTGGTTTGGAGGCAACCTATCTAAGAGATGCTGGTGCACGTGGGGTTGGGAAGGAGCATCACCAGGATGTAGCCTCATCCCCCAGAGACCCCTCTGGAGTCATGGTGGAGCTGCATGGCTGGAGATCCGTAGTGCTCACTTTTCCCTCCAGTGCCAGACTCCCTGCCCAGACACAACCCATGTGGACATTTAATAAGAAAAAACAGAGCCTTCGTCAGCACAGGAGCTCTGTAAGAGGATGAGTGAAGAAGCTGCATGGCACAGATGCAAGTTGAGCCGCTGAACTGATGGCTGGGAGGTGCTCAGCACCCTTAGCAGTGTGGGTGATAATCAATGTCATGTATAGGCATGATTCAACACTGCAGAGGACTAAGACCTTATTATGGGTTCTCCACAACAGAAGACAGCACCTGCAGGTTTGTGTCTACATTCAGGCCTGATCTGCCAGATGATAAATACTTCATGTGAGTGACTGAGTCCACTCAGTCCCTGAATGGTCCTTTGCTCCTTCCTCTGCTGGGTGCACAGCAAGGAGTGGAGCTTCTGGAAGCACGAGCCAGACATCAGTTACATGAAGAGTATCTCCACATGGCAGGTCCTGATGCTTCCCTGGGTATAAGGGAAAGCATCTTCAGAGGGAGCAGAGGGAATTTGTGATGTCAGACCATAAATCTCCTGTCTCTTTTCCATCTCAGCTGAATGCAGAGAATCAGTTTCCGATAACATCTCCAAATTGCAGGGGGCAATTTTGCAGCTTGTGTTAATTGCAATCTTCTGTCGAATGCCTCTGAGCTCTTAATAACTTTGTAATTAAAGTGCAATTAACAAATTAACTTGTATATATCAAATGGAATACTAATGTTGTTGTTAATGAGGAGATAATTAGCTGGTGTCATGGAGAGACTCATGGGGCATCTTCAAGATTCAGAACCCTTTTGGCTCACGTAGGAAGTTAATGGAATTTGATGGGAATGAATGAATGAATTGTCCTTCAATGACGTGCAGTGGAGCAGGCGAAGATAGCCAGGTAACCAATGGCTCCACAGACAGAAAGCAGAGGTTTCTCTTTCAGTCATTTTCTAGGCAGCTGTCCAGTGCTTGACAAAAGTTTTCTGTAGCACAACTGGAATGCTCATTAAAACACGTGGCTGGGCTTTGAGAAGGGCTTAACAGGTGATGAAACCACTCAGCACCATCCAGGCCTGAAGGCAACATTCCTAATCCGTAAAAAGCCCTGTGCAGCTTGTGTGTGTTGCCACTGCAGCATCACTGGGTGAGATGCAAACCCCAGGACACTTCTGCTTGCCCCATCTTTGCCGGACACAGGTTCCCTCTCCAGATGCTCTCATGCTTTGTGGCGATCTGGCAAAAGTGTCCTTATTGTTAAAATTGACTTCAGGAGTCAATCCCAAAAGGAAAGTAGGTGTGAGCTGTGCCATCGTACAACCAGGAAAGCACAAACAAGCTTTGTCAGGAAGGGGTGTAAAGTCAGAGGAAGGACAGAAATGCCCCATCAGGGTCCCTGGCTCGCGAGTAAGAAATTTTGCTGCTGTGATGGTGGGTATTGGGTGGAGGGAACTGCAGCGGAACTCTGGGGCTCCAGCTGAGGGGGGATACAGGAGAAATCAGTAGATAATGTGTAGGACCCACAGTTGCCCATATAGTGCATACACCCACCTAGGTGTAGCTTGCTGCTTTTGCCGTTTTCGATCCATCATCTCAAATTTGCTATTAGCTGCTGAATCCTAAGGGTCAGACCCATCAGCTCTAAACACCTTCTCCATGGCTATGGGTGAGGCTGGAGGTCCAGAAGGCAGCATGTGTGTGGCTGCTCACAGTCAGATGGCTCTAGATGTACCAGCAAGGAGAACTGAGGCCTTCTGACTGGTTTGCTGCCATTTTGCATCTCCATTTGGGTGACTTTCCATTCAGACAGTCCATTGATCTTCCCCAGTCCTCCCCAGTCCTTATGCAGCAGCACCATTAGCTGCAAAGTGCTCTGTTGAAGGGCTTTCTTGAAGAAAAAGTGCTGAGCTCTCCTGTTCTCTGATTTGCAGTCAGGAACTGGGACTTGAGGGAGTTGCCAGCGAAATGAGGTCTCCATGATGCAGCTTATCCTGGGGTGCTGCATGCAGTGCTGTGGTCAGCCAGTTCCAGGCTCTTGCAGAGACCCCCACAGACATTAGGACCCCGCAGTGCACATGGGGCTGTGGATGCTGTGCTGGAACAAGTGTGCTCTGTGCTGGGGCACACTGAACTGCCCCCCCTGCACTTCAGCTGTCCCAGTCCAGCTCTCCAGCCTGGATGTGGTCTGGAATGGGAGATCTCATTCTCAAGGAATTTGCTCCTGTTATTTGGCTTTAATTTTCCTTTGCTCAATTTCTTCTCATTACCCACAGTTACACCCTGCCGGGCCATGTGGCAGCACTCTAACAGGTATTTAAAATGTTACAGAGCAAGCCAATTGGTGCATTTAAAATCCATTCCATACCATGACATAATATATTTTCAGTACGCTCAAATTTGTCAAGATGCATTGGGACTGAAAAGAGAGTGGCCAATCGCACAGGAATTTTCTTTTTGCTTGCGGTCAGATGGATGCTGTGTGCTCCCCACCTCCCCCACCCCCCCATATTCCCAACATGTGTCCTGGGGCTGCAGGTCTTGGCTGGTCTCCTGCACTCTTTGCCAGTGCCCATCGCTCCAGGAGCTCTGCTGACCATCGCCCATCCCTGCCAAAACACACAAAGCTGGGTCTGCAGCCACTGCGACCATCTGATTGGGAATCTTGCTTCCACAGTTTGCAACTGGGCCGTGTTGGGGTAAACGTTTTTGATTTCATCCTGGTGTTAGGATTAGATGCCATTTGTGTCATTAAATGTCGTTTCTACTTGGTAGTACTGCGCACTGACTGTTTCTGTTTCCCCTTTTCTTTTTCTATTTATTTATATGGCAACAGCTCTGTGTTGGGAACTATCAGGAGGAAAAATCACAGATGACAAACGTAAGGAGGAATAGCAGGAGGAGGAGAAGCCAAAATCCGACCTTTTCTCTGCAAAGCTGGACAAGGAGCTGCTGCAAAGTGAAGAGGGGCTGGAGGGAGTAAGCGAGGCTGGAGGATGGGAACTGCTGATCCTAATGAAGCAGAGGCTGCAATTTCTGCCTTGGGGCAGGTTCCAGCCCAGCAGAAGCACCCCCCAGGCCTTGCCCTGCTCAGCATCAGCCTGACCCCCCCAGGGACACCACCAGCAGCAGGGCTGGGAACACCTCCCTTCCTCCACCTCCCCTGGTCCTTCTTGCTTGTGATGAAATCTGCCCTGCACACAGTCAAACCACTTTCCAGCTTCACTGCACACCAGAATTCCCTTCCCCATGCCTAAAATGATGTGACCTGACTGATATACCCCCACTGCTGCTGGATGCAGAAGATCTGGGAGGGAAGTTGTGCCAGTGCGATGATGCTGCCCCCACAGTCATGGTCATAATAGGGTGACTTTCAGACGTCTTCCCATCGCTTTTGTACAAAAAGCTCTGCCTGAATTCACACGTTACACAGGCAAATAAGCAGTTGCTGGGGGGAGAAAGAAACTGGTTGTGGTCTGAAGCCTCAGTTTGATCTCAGTGACTTTAAATTAATTGTGTGCCCCACGCTTTCCTGAGTAGCGATGCTTTCCTGAAACACACTCTTAGGTCAGCCATAAAATCCTGCAGATAAACATTTCTCCCCCTCCTTGGATCTACAAAGAGAGGTAGCTTTGGACTATGTACTTATAGACAGACTCTGAATTATATATTGGATGTTTTTGCCACACTCTTTTCCTTAAGGACCAATAAGACTACACACATCAGCTAAGTAATATTTTACTGGGATTTTCTTTAATGACTTCAAGAGTGCTTATTCTTTCTCTCAACCAGTACTGCATGAGTAACGTAATTCTACAATTAATCTTGAGTTACTCATACAGTGGACTCCATTTTCCTTTGCATTCAGGACAAGTTTTAAAAAGTTATTGCTTTCCCCCGCCTTTTTCTGTTTTTAAAGACTTCTTTAATCAGACCAAATGGGGCTTAAAAGTACTGGAAATGTCTGGTTTTCTTTCCTTCTCAGCCTGTTCAAAATCAAGCTAATGACAAAGGACATGCAAAGTGCTTTGTATTCACAAGCTGAGAGAAGGGACCAGAGGGAGAGGGCCTCCTTCACATGCTGCTGATGCTCACTTGCAGATGGGAATTTTTGAGCAACTGTGTTGGATCGCTGTTGGACAGGGATGGTTTATTTAAACACTAGACCTGTGTTTTGTGATTGGTCTCCAGAAGAGTGAGCACTTTAGGATGAGTTTAAAATACATTAAAAGCTGAGCAGATGCCTGAGGCAAGTCCTCAAAAGAGAATGAGATGGACTTGAGGAAAGACAGTGACCCCAGACCCAGCTAATGGTAAGGACCCAAAACCAGACAGGTGCTAACTCCAGCTCCCACAAGACACTTAGCAAACACAAAGCCAGGCAGGGACAGCCTAAAGCTGGAGCTTCACCATTTCCAGATGTTCCTGGGGTTTTTAGGCCCCTCTCTGTAGTCTGGTATTAAATCTTTGATCTACTGATTGCCAGTAAAGATGGGGAACACCTGAAATCTCCCAGTTTTGTCAGCTACCAGCATTTCTTGCAGGCAACTTTGCACACTCTTCATCATGATACTAAGTGAAAACACCTATATGGGGTTGGCTGCTGGAGAGCAGCTGCAGGCTATCTACCACGGTGTGTGATCACCTGAGGACCATGTAAGACTCAGTGAGGAGATCCTACTTCAGTGAGTCCTGGGGAAAGTTGTGTTTTGGCTGACAAGAAGGGAAGAGCAGTTGGTTAAATGGGCTAGAGAGGTAAGAATGAATCCTTGTTTACTACTGAGTAAGGTAATTCCTTCATTTTTCCTCTTTTTTTCTTTTTAACAAGAATTTGATCACCTTTAGTAGCAAGTGCTTGGTCTATGAATCTACCTGGCTAAGGCTGGTTGTATAATAAAGAGGTTTGTATTTCACTGTTGAATTTGCTAAATACCTTTTTAAAGGCAAGAAGAGTAGATGTTGCAACAAAATGCTGATGGAGTAAAATAATCAATCATTTAGTTTGAAAGTGCTGACAAAATGGTTCTTTTTTTTTTTTTTATTTATGGGAACCTGGGAAGGGGTGGGTGTGGGATTGAAACAATTTGGTGCAAAAAGCTGTTATCTTAGTTTACACTCAGCTGCCCCATCAGCTGTGCAATGGTGGCTGCCTTTCCCTGCTTGGGTGGTGGGATGTGGGTGCACACCCATGCGCAGGGATGTTTGTGGCATCCACAGCAGCAAGTCTGTGATCTCAGGAATATGATCTCAGGAATATGCTCAAACATCGTCCCAGGGGGAGCATCTGGGCTGGGGAGCTGGCTGTGCTCTCTCTCCCCATCGCTGCTGAGCTGGCTGACACCAGTTGTTCGTGCTACACTCCATATATCTGCATTAGCTCAACGCTCCCTGCTGCAGAGTCAGCTAATCCTTTGGGAAGCGTGTAGGGCTAAACTCCTCTGTGTTTTTTTCTGTTTAGTCTAGACTATTAGACTTAGCGGCGCAGAGACCTCGGGGATTGGTGATAGATTTACTGGAGTTGGGATATGGCAAACAGTGGGTATTTATGCACGTGTGCCGACGCACCCACAGCCCCCGGTGAGCTCTGGCGTGGTTGCAGAGCCCTGTGCAAACTGCTGTCCTACCCGTAGTGTCTCTCTCCCTGCAAAGACATGAAACGGCTTTCTTGGGAGCCTGAGACACAGGACCTTTTTAGAGCAAATTGTTTTCTGCCCTTTGGGAGCTGGTAAGAAGTGGGTGAAGCTTTCTGGGTTTCCTTTCCATGTTGCCTGGACTGTGCGCTAGTGGATTTGGAGAGGCTAAGGTCACCAGCTAGTCCTTTCCGCTGCTGAAGTGCCTTTCCTTCTGCCTTCTCCAGGAAATGTTCACTGCTCCCTAAAGACTTGAGCTGTGGGGTCTGGATAGGGTGAGGTTCTATTTCTGAGCTGACATGCTACAATGCCAAAGCAATGACGCTTTACACTGTCTTGAGTTCTGTTTCCCTCCATGTCACCTAGTAAGATACTTAAGAGCCCGATTGCCTTGCCGTGGACAAACAGGATGTATCCAGCTCTGTTCTCATTCCTCAGCAGAAAGTTGCAGGGAATGTAATATTAGGTGACTTTCAGCTGACTAAAAAAGCAGTCTTGGGCACTGGGCTCCAATTGAGGCATCTCAAGGAAGTCCTTAAATATCAAGGTGATATGAGAACTCCAACTTGAATGTCATTCTTGTAGCTCTTCTGACTACCCAGATGATTTCTCCCTGTTGGTTTTCTTTGCTCCTCACTTGACACCTTGCACACAACCTAACCTTGACCATATCTGGGCTTTCCTGTGTGAGACACATCTTCCCTTTCTCGTTTGCTAGTGCCCAAGTCCCATACATCAGCCATGCGATGTGTGCTTCTTCCTCTGGGGTCCAGGATGCCTTGCTCAGAGCCATACATCAACATCAGCCCTCAGAGCCAGTCACAATGTCATTGGGGTGGCACCGCTGGCACTGATGGATGTTCACCACTGTATTTTTGCATTGGCCTAGAAGCTGTTTAGTGTATTTGCCAGAACCAAATCACAATGAGTGATTATTACAAAGGTCCAAAAACTCCGGTGATATGGAGGGTAAAGTTTGTAACATACAGTACTTGAGTGTTTTCCTCTCTGTGGAAAGGACAACACGTCCTCCCACACCCTGCCACCAATCCATTCATTTCATCACAGCATTGTTGGTTGAAATACACGTAAAGAGAAGAAATTTATACCTTGACAAGAATAACACACGGCATCCGCTTTTCTTCCTGAACTCCATCCGGATTGCCCAGTGAGCATTTAGATGGACCAGTATTTCTTCCTGTCTTGACTTAAAATAAATTCTCTGTTTCCATAAATGACGTGGCAATGTAAACATCTCCCCTCCCTAAGGTATTAGGGTTTCTTTGTCTTCGTGGCATTTTTTTCACTTCCAGTCTTTCCTCTGCTGAGTTTCAGGTTTAGCACATTATGTTCTGCAGCCACTT
Source organism: Actenoides lindsayi (assembly GCA_025331215.1). Lineage (NCBI taxonomy): Eukaryota > Metazoa > Chordata > Aves > Coraciiformes > Alcedinidae > Actenoides > Actenoides lindsayi. The sequence goes on along the minus strand of WTSP01022010.1, from coordinate 40,700 downwards.
TGTTCTGTGCAGTCTTTGTTGTTCCCTGATCTTCCTCCAGGCAATCCTCTGTTTTATTTACAGGGCATCTCCTGTATGTTACACACCCACGCTGCTTCCTGCTTGCAGAGGGACCGTCTAAAGCACCGCAATTATTCTGTCATGCATAGCTCCCCTTTTGCCACCCTGGAGCAAATAAATAAAAAAAACACACACAAAAAAACAAAAAACAAACCCCAGACTAAAAAAACAACCCCAACAAAATCAATAGTAACTAGAAAGGAGAAGTCTGGAGTGCATATATAAAAAGAAGAAAAAATTACCATGGTAGGTACAGTCTGTTTTCCAAGCTGGCTTGAAGGTGAAGATGGTCCTGATTTACCCCTGTGTAAGTAAGAGGAGGATGAGGCCTTTTAGCCAGGTGGGAGGCCCCGAGAGGTGCAATGGGAAGGGCAGAGCAAAGGTCTCTCCAGGTTGTACCCACTGGATCTACAGCCATCTCATCCCAGACTGACTTTTGCTGTTCCACATCTAATACCTATGTCCAGCCAGGTTCCTTTTATATCTCTGCACCCCTACAGGTTCCAATGGCACTTTTCCTGATTTACGTGATACAAGAGGCTGGGTTGAATTTTAAGAAAAGCCATTTAATGTGGTGCACTCATGGCCTTAATTTTGCCTCCCATTTTCCCCTCACAAATCCACTGATATTTCTGAATGTCTTTTGATTCAGATATTGCAAAAGCTTCTAGGGGTTCAGGCTGCTGCAAACACAATCTCCCCTTTGCTTGATGACTTTCTGCCATCCTGGGAATTTGGAGACCTTCTCACACATCAAACACCAACAGCACCCAGTCTCTATTACCTGAGGAAAAGCCCAGCCTGTGCTCCCACAGGGGATCGGGCAGGTGAAGCAGCAGGGTGGATGTGCTCCAGTGCTGCACCCAGACCCACTCACTGACTTCCTACCTGTGATTCTCTTCTCTCCCAAACCTGCTGCAGCTGTCCAGAAAGCACCAAGAACTATCCCACCGTCAGAGGTGGTGAGGTCGGAATGGTCCAGAGGTGGGGCTTGCTGGTGCAGACAGGACTGGATGCCCCACAACTGGAAAATAATTGACAGCCTTGAAGTAAGAATGCAGAAGCCCTATCTCAGCAGCCTGGAAGGCAGCTGGCTGACCCTTTTGTTGAATTACTGGGGTTTTTTCAGCTTCCTTGGAAAGCCACTAACTCTTGGTTGAATTCAGTCCTTCTAGCACTTCTCCCTGTGGACAGACTTTAGCATAGGAATGGCAACAATGAGTAGAAGTGAATGGCAAGAATTAATCCTTCAGAGTGGATGCACACTTCTCTGTTTTTAAATTAACCTAAAAATTAGGTCTTTGCAAACATGTTCCGCTGAGTCCTGATTTAAGGAAAATTGAGCAAGGTCCTATCAACCTCCCTGATTTTAGAGAAGACCTTGGGAAAAACTGTGACCTGTCCTGTTAGGTGATGGGCTCCTTGATTGGTAGCTCTCATGGTTGCTTGCCCGAGTCCACTCACCTCACACACATCAATGTATTTTGAGTTCTGTATCACTATTAAATGATAATCATAGTTTAGGGTAAGGAACAATTTTGTCATCACCAGGGCAGCTGGGATTAAACACCATCCTTTTGTGCCTTTTCAAGTTCATGAGGGCATGTAGCCCTTGCAGGGCTGTCTCCTTGTCACCTGCCTACCAAAGTTTGATCCTGTGCAGGTTTCCAGCACCAGCCCTTTGTCCTCCAGCAGAAGCATCACCCAGACCCACTAGTTCCCTCCCCGGAACCTTAGCAGCAGGTTCATACCACATCTCTCCTGAAGTTGCTGACTCCCCATCCCCCTTTTCCTTCCCCCCACCTTTCCCAGCTCCAGATGTCTCATCCAGAGTTCATCAGTTTAAATCGCATCTTGGTGTAAATTGATTTCATTCCAGTCTCTGCTTCCACCTCTGCCTTGCCTTTAAATTGTATCTAGTCTTAAATCAATCTTATTCCAGAGCTCAGCTGCTATGATCTTAATTCTTCTGTTTCAATTGTAGCTGCTCTTAAAGGGCCCATCTCAGAGATGTTTTTCTCTCTCAGTCTCTGCTACCTTCTTGTCTCATTTAAATCACTTCCAATATTAAGCAGGGGCATCTTAGCCTTCCTCCCAGCCCTCACATACTCCCTGTTTAGCCAGTTAATATTTCCCATCTGCAGCTCATCTGGTTTTAAACCAATTGGATTATTTTTTTTTTATCTCTGTAATATTCTAAATTATTCTTTACTTTTGGACCTCTTCTGAACTTCCTTCTTCTTCCTCCATGTTTCAGGCCATGGTGGCAATCATAAGCAATGATTTCAGAAATACGATGTGACAGTTGCTGGTTCTCTGTTTGCAGGGGAGAAGGACAAACCTGGTCTGTCCCAGCAGAGCTGGTGGGGGGAAAGAAATGCTGGAGAGGAGAAAAGAACCTCTTCCTATGTTTTCAGTCTCATTGTGAAATGCTTTAAGTACCTGCAAACTGATTTGGGAGGCCAACATTGCAAAGAGATGCCTTTTGAGATCTGCAGGAGTCTGACCTGAAAATGGCCTCAGGGTTTTCATCAGCTGCCTCACCAAAGCTGACAGTGAAGAGATCGACCAGTGCTGATGTTCAGAGAGCTGGAAGCAAAAAGGCACCAAACTCTTGTTGGTTTTACAGTGAGGCCTGAGATGACCGAAAAAACACATGTTTTAAAACAGGTCCCTGCAGGCTACTAAGCAGGAAACATTTGTGGACACTCGAGATAACAATGTGCCCAAATCCCATAGTCTCTCAGTAGTCATCAGGTGTCACCATGGCACAATTGCCTCTGGAAACTTCCTTCTAGTTGTCTTTGTTTTGAAATGATTTTCAGGAGCCTAAAGTTGCCCAAGGATATCTCTTTAAACTGCCAAGGACCTAAAATAGAGTGGGATCATTATGTGTCAACAGCCCTGATAGACTCTGACGTTACCTCTGTGTGTGGCTATATACAAATATATTTTTAGAAAAGAAAGAAGTGAAATACCCCTTTTTTCTTTTCTGTTCAATGTCCATGAAGGTAGCACCTGGACACAATCATTCTTCGGGTCCCTAGTGGCAGGGTCTGTTGGCTAATATTGCAGCATTGGGTGTGAATGGGCTGGCCTCCACCACCAGAGTCATCCTTGAACATGGTCACTGGTACAGCTACAAGCTAGAGAGGGGCCACCTTTCACCCCATGCATGGAGATGGCTGCTGGTAGTGGAACTCAGCAACTGCTGGCCCAAGACTTTGAAAGGTGACCTGGTGGCTCAAAGGTTTGGTGTCCCATGTCCTGGAGGAGATACTGACTCTTGTCCAGGACTTAATTTAATCTTTCCCCTTAAGAAACCAAATAAGTGTTTGCTTCAATTTTTTTAGACCTTATTTTCAGTAAAATTTTTATCTCACTTTTGACTGTCAAAAATGAAAACACATCTTTGGTGATAGGTCAGATCTTCTAATTCAGAAGGATGTCTCTGTTCCTGCCAGCATTGAGTAGCAGTGCTGTCCAGTGGGACACGTGCCCAAGAGCTTTACAGATGGATGGCACAATGAAGCTAATGCAGGGCAACTGTGGAAAATTGATCCAGCTTCTTCATTATCATCAGATTGTGATTAATTTTGGCTTTTCTTGGCAGAACTCTTTTGTTAGTTTTCTAGCGGGAATAATATTGCTGGTTTATCTTTGATGCTACCAGATGCTTCTGAAGAATAGGGGCTGTATTCCAGGTCCTCAGGCATCTGTGTAGGTATCCTGGGCTTTATGGCAGTCAGGAAAACATGTAGGACCTCTGGGTAGTTCAGTCAATACAAGCTCTCTTTGGAATGGAAAGAGCCTAGAGGTGCAGGAAAGAGAAGGGCCAAACTCAGTCTCTCCAGCTTCAAGCTGCAGGCAGTTCATGCAAAACCAGGTTAATGTGGACTATTCCCTTGGGACATTGTGTCAATCTCTTGACGTGTCCTGAAAATTTCTCATTTCCTTCGTTGTGCTTTGGATCAGGTGCTCACTGACCCACCCAGAAGAGGTGGCAAACTCCAACGCTCCAGGGTGAATGCAATTGGTTAGGATGTCTCTGTTCCCTGTGCTTTATCCCTTAGGAAGGTAAAAGGTGCAGTTGCTGTGTTAACGAGCAAACTGGTGCATTTTTTTGGCATGAACAAGACAACTAGAGTAGTCTGTGGCAGATCAGCAGTAAGTATTCCCAGACCCACAGAGGTGCTCTAATTAAATCTTCACTGAGTTCCTACATCCCAAAGGATCTTGATGTGGTAATGCTGTATGGTGGGTCTGTCCCTAAAGTGTAATATTATTTAATAGAAAAACAATGTCCATCAAACACCTGGTGGAGAAGTTTTGGCCACAAAAAAAATTGTAGCCACTCAGGGCAAGGTTTAGGATCAAATTAACATTACAGACTGTAAGAATTCTCATAATTCTTGGTTTGCATTTTGCACACGCACGTCCCAGTGAATCCCTTCACCCACAAAGAATTGATTCTTCATAAGGAGAAGGGAGGTCCACACGAGACAAGGTAGGTGGGATGTTAGTGAAGGAAAATGCAGCCTGAAGGCAGTCTTTGATCCACTCACTCAAGCTATCGGGCTGAGCTGCAAAGCCAAACTAAAGCAACAAAGGAGAATGCAAAGTTCAGAGAAGCAAGTTACAACCAATAAGTTATTGTCACAGGCATCTTTGCTGGGATATATGGGTGTGGTTAGCAGCAGCTGGCTGGAGATCCTCAGACCGCAGAGTGCCCCCCTGCTTGGGCTTTGATTTTGCAGTCAACTTCATGCACCACCCCTCGACACTCCCCCCCACCATGGGCCACCCTGCCGCAGCAAGGGACAAGCGCTGGGCTGGGACGGGAGGTGCCAGGTTTCCCAAAGACCTATAGTGGTGTTGAGGGCTGAAGGTCTAAGCATAAATCTTCCAAAATCAGTGTTGCATAAGAAGGAGTCACTGAGGAAGTTCTGTTGTCTAAATGTTCGTTAGCTTTCTATGACTTTTTTTCTTCTTCTCTGGGATTTTTGGGATATCTGCTCCATGAGAGGCTGTCTGCACTCAATTTGCTTCTCTGTTGAGGTAGGACACCATGGTGTATCAGCTTCCACAGTGTCCATGCAGGGCTAAGACAGCCTTGTGTGGACCAGGAGCTCAGCGTGCCTTTCTCCTCCAGTACTTGTACGGAGTGACTGGGAATGGAAGAAGCTGAAAAAGGAGCTTATACCCTTCACAGTGATTTTTGGTACCTCTGTCTCTGCCATCTCAGGCTGGAAGTGGTTCCCATTTCCTCTCTCTGCTGATGGCCCATTGGGAGCAGGCATGTCCTATAATCCTCTCTCCTGAACTCTTCAGGTTCAGAGAAGTGATTTCTCCCCACTCTGTCCTGCTCTCAAGGGGATGGAAGTAGAAAAAAGCACGGGAAGGAATGAGAGGGAACCTTGTGTGTGCATGGGAGGTGGTGCCAATTAGGACATTCAACATCCATCTATTCAATGAGTATCATCTGCACAAGGCTGCAAAATTTCTCTTTTGCTGATTTTTATTTTCTTTGCTGAAAATCTAATGAGATCCTTGCCAAAGGAGTTGGACAGCCCTGATCCAGAGCCTGACCTGTTTGATAGAAGACCTTTTCATTTGGTTTCCAGGAAGTTTTTCTGTGTTCTAGCCAAATCTTGGCTCTTAGATTGAAAAAGACAGTAAAATACAAGTCTTCTCAATCCCCTGTGCCTTTGATGCAGACAGAGTGATCTGCTACACTACCTTTCCTGGGGGTTTTTGGGGGGGAGGGGGGGAGGGACAGAGGGTTGGAGGGAAGCATGGCCGCACTCCAGGGATTTCAGACAGAAAGCACTCTCCTTTCCCCCAAGATTTTTGGAAGCCATTGACAATGGTAATCTCCCTTGTGACATATGTCAGAGAGGGGGAAGGCCCAGAAATGGAGAGTTTCTGGCGTGTGAGGATAAGCAGGTAGGCAGGTGAGAGACAGTCACAATGGCCCTACTAAGGGAAAACCAGCAGAGGTTCAGTCTTTATTAGACACCAGAAACTTCACAGGGAAACTTGTCCTTGGGGACTCAGTCCAGATTTAGCTGGTTTCTCCATTTGGGGAGCTGTTCCTTTATATCACATACATAATTACATTTACTCTGACAGGGAAAAATGTCTCTGAGATGAGTTATTCTGCTGCAGCAAGGCTCATGGCTGCTACTACCCTGAACCCAGACCATTTCCCAGTCAATCTCTCACTCAGTGGGAACCGTTTCACTAACACAGAGCTTTTCAAGGGCTGCCCTGGGCCTTGGAGAAAGGACTTGCCCAGAAATTTGAAGAAGTGCTGGACCCTTACAGATTGGAGAGGGATCATCTGGGTTATGCATAGTGAGGTGCTTCGGAAGCCTGTCTTGTAGCTTTTCCTTGGTTTCTCCATCCTGATGATGTGTGAAAAGCAGATTAGCTCTGCAGCATGTCGTGACAGTCAGTAGTGCAAATGCTTTTGAAATCCTTCAGTGAAACAGAGACTGTAAGTTGAAGGACTAATTGTGTTGCTGCATTACAGACACTTCAGTGTTCAGCCAGTCCACAGGAGGTCTGTGAAAGTCCTGGCTAGGACTTAGGCCAGAGGATCAGGTCCCTGCTGACAACTGAAAGGGCAGATCGCTGTGTGCTTGGGTGTTCTGTGGGTGCCATGGCTGTTGAACCAGCCACTGCTCCTCTGAGGAGGAGCTCACAGCAGCCTCCTCTCTGCGACCCCCATGACGGGGAGTGCTGGAGTTATTCTTGTCTTCATGATGGATGGATGTGGCATTTGTTGTCCGGATAATCCTCCCTGATCACCATTTTCATGTTCTCCTGGATTCTGCTTTATTTTTTCCAGCATGAAAGGTGATCAGATACTGACTGTGAACGTTGTGCGGGGCAAGGAGAGATGATGAATGGACATGTAGCTGAAGGATAGTCAGACCTTGACCTTCTTAAGGAGCAACAACTGATTTTTCCCTTTTTCTTGAGTTTCTGCTGGGACATGTGGAAATCTCTTGGTATTGTGGCGTAGTGAGATCTGATTGCTGGAATAAATGATGGGTGGAAAAGTGATGGTGAAGGGGTGGCACAGTTTTATCCAGCTTACTCTTGCATCTCTGAGACCCAGCTGGGTTTTCCTTCAGCCTTGCAGATGCAGCTATGAAAGCACTGTGACTACTTTTGTATTGCGGTGAAATAAGGATAACGATAAATACTCTCACTGTTGAAATTCTTAGAAAATTCACCAGTGACTGCAGAGGGGGCAAGATGTTAAATGAAAAGCCTCCCTGAATAGCTACTTCTGCTTCTGTGCACTACGTACAGTCAATGCAGTAATTATTGAGTGAGACTAAAACTTGCAGAAAGGGGTAATGTAATCTTGTGTTGTTAATTTTTTTTTAATTTTTTTTTTTAGCATTTAATGTACGCCTGTTTTCTATGGCTCTTTGATTATCCATAGGGATAGGGCAGAGGGTGGATTAGCACTGATATAAGGGATTGTTTTCTGCATTCTGGGCAATGCCTGTTTATGTAGATGGGTTTTTTTTCTATGGAATGCCTGTTATGTACAGTAATCTTTCTAAAGCAAGACTCTTTTAGAGGTGCAGTATGGAGAACAGGATTGTACATAGCCAGTGATATCATGGTTACCAGCCACACAGATAAATTGCTGAGTTTTGTCCTGTTGATGCAGGCAGGCTGTCTGAAAATGTGTTTGAAGGCAGCCTGGTTCTGATTTATAATCAGGCTTCCTCGAGAACAAATAAAAGCTAAATGGGAACGCTCGAAATTACTCAAGGGAGAATCCAAGCTGGATAATCGGCTTTCACACTCCCTCTCCACCGCCCTCGAAGCCAAACCCGCTAACATCTTTCAATGACTTCAGGGCTGAACAACATTGTCCCACTGGTTCTTTTTATACAAATAATTACCCATGACCCAACTAGAGCTGCATGAGTCCAGGGATACCAGAGCATTTTGCAAATATTGATGAATGAAGTGCGATTGTTCCCTGCTCCCTGAGCAGTGGGTAGCCATTCCACCAATTCCATGGTCATTTTGAAATCCCTCTCACTGCTGTTAGGGCTGGTTTGGAGATGGCTTTTCCACCCACACACATATGCAAGAATTTCCAGGAGTTTGAGAGAGTCTCCAGCTCCAACTGGGCATGTACAATTCAGATCCTGAAACATGAAAAATAACTTATCAAAATAAACTATTTAAGCCTTTTTTTTTTTCATAGTCGTTCGCTGTAGAAATGCCTGAGATGTCTGCAACTAAGTTGTGCTGAGTGAAGCACCCTGTAATTTGAAAACGTCAGAACAGTCCTTTTCTTAAAACATTGCCTGGCTTGTTGCAACTGGCCCAGTTTAGCAAAATTAGCACTTTTGATGAATGAGCATTCTGGGGAGGAGAAGAGGGTGCAAGTGAGGTCATCAGAAAGTGTTTGATCAGCTCTAGTTTGCTCTGTCAGAGCCATTGGCTTTGCAGAACAGCGAAGTGACAGAGAGATGTCCCAGCTCCTTGTACCCTGAAAAACAAGCAGAGCAACAATCCCAGGCCGTGTTCTCTGCCTGCTCAAGAAAAACAACTCGTTGCTGTTGAAGGTGTGATTGGCCAAAGTACACACTGCTGACGGAAGTATTTCTCTGCCATGGGAGCAATGTCAGGCCAGTACAGACAACTGGAAAATCCCATGTGCTGGCAGGCGACTGGGCTGCCAGGTTTCTACCTGGACATAGAAAATGGTAAATGAAGTCCAGAGTAGGGGTGCCTTGTCCTTGTCCGACACAGTCCCCATGCCGTGTGGGAGCATGCTGTTATTTAATTAAACAGCACTTCTTGAGAGAAGAGGAAAATTCATTGATCTTCTTTGTAGCTCTGGAATTGTGAGTAATTAGGAGGGCTCTGAGAGCTTGTCCATCGGTGCTTTATGTGTAGGCTATTAACTACCACCTCAGCCTCCTAGCAAAACAGAGCCTAATGCATCTGCATCTGCCCTCCAGGCTGGAGGCAGCCTGGAACCCACGCTGAAGAAGCTCTTACCAAGGAGCCAGATGTGTTTCAGAGGAAAGAACAGCAGCTGTAGCTTTTTTTTTTCTGGAGGAGAGGGATGCCCTTTTCACCTAGGATAAATCCACCACTTCTTATATCCATAGTAGAAGTCCAGACTTCCTTGGCCAATGCTCAAGCCCATCAATAAGGACTGCTTAGCCTCAGGAAGACTGAGGCCCACAGCCACTTTCTCACCAACAGGAGTACTTTGCCACCCATCTCTCATTCCATATCCCTTTGACCCCAGTGTGGTTACAGGACAATAGACCTTTCTTCAACATCTGGGAGCAATTAGAGAAAAATCCAAACTTTTCTCCATGTTGATGAATGCAGTGGGGGGAAAAGGGACAGTAAGACATGGAGCAAGGAAAGGTAGACCAGAGGAAAGGACACAGAACAGATAATGCTAAATAAAACTGGTTTATAACGCAACACAACCTCTTTGATCTGAAGTCATGGTACTCCTGCGTTTTGGACAGCTGTTTCTCTTGCAATTTGTTTTCTATGTCCATGACTTTTTGGTCCATGGGGTTCAGCCACCTCTCCCGTGCACGTGCCAAACTCGCATTAACTCCCCGGGAAGTTGAGTGTGTGCATTGAGAGGAGAACAGACCCCCTTTCTGTTTCCAGGAAGGGTTTGCGTGTGATTTATGAGTCTGGAGAAGGAGCGTGGAATACCGGAGTGCCAATTTAAGGCCTGCCCAGCGAACGACAGGACAAGGTGAAATCCAGGAGGCTTCAGAATTAATTACTGGAACAACAGAGCCAACACAAAGTGATGTGAGCTCACGGTAGCTGATCCAGCCAGCTTCAGGTGCAAAGGTATATTTGTTCGTGGCTCAGGGTTTTCGTCTCGGTGCTGACAGAGTGATAATTCAGTTCCATAAAGCAGCAAATTATCACTGCCTTCTTAGCATTAATTTCCCTCCCCAACAGACACCATAAAAAAATGAATGCTCTCTCCTCAAGGCCTTGGTGTGGAGAATTTCCTATGGCAGGCCATGAGTTACAACTCTATCTCCAAAGCCATCCTCTAAATAACACATCAAGTTCATAATTCGTTAAATAAATCTCATATCTTACCCAACACATACTGTGCAGCATCTTCAATGCTCCTTCTAAAAAGAGTGTCAGTGCTTTCCTGTCTTCTGAGGCATCATATGCTCAGGGCATCTCATAGGCACAGATATAATTAGCTGTACCTCCGCACCCATACAAAGCCAAGCGTGTGTGTGCAAGCGTCTGAAGCACACACAGGGCTGTGGGAGGGATGCTGGAGTATATGTGGGCAAGATCTGGTATCTTCTGTCACTCCAGGAGATCCCCCGTCCCCACAGCTCCATTAATAGGTACCATTTCTCACAGTGACTGGTTGCCCGAGGGCCTGTCACTAAACGCACAGATCAAACCAGTGATGATCATGCACTGACATGGGCCCTCTGACACCTTGTGAAGTCCAGATGACTCAGTTCAACCTTGGTTCTTTTGGAAAGAGAAGGAGAATAACCAGGTACTGCTGTATCTGTCCGTCTTGCTCTCTATTTGGGACCTGCCTGCTGCTCATGGGTATTTTTGTGCAGATGAGGTTTCCCCTCTTGCACTGTGCTTGTCCAAAGTCGTGATGAAACCCATCCGCTGGAGTGAGGGGGATGCTTGGGCTGGGCATCATTTTATCCTGGCTTCAGAGGGAGTCAGCTCCTGTCTCAGAGCTGAGCTTGGGGTTAGCACAGATCCAAAGCTATTGCCATGGTCCTCAGGGCCAATAGAGCTTCCCCAACAGCTTTGGTTTTCCTTGGGGAGGATGTCCCCGTGGGACTCAGCTTCTGCCTTGACTCTAACTGTTCAGTTTTATGGAGAAGCCTTCCAATGACAGTGATGGTATCGGAGAGTTCTTCCCTCTGCCCTGAGGTCACTTGAGGTTTTCTAAGTGCCCTTGAAAGAGAAACACCCTGAAGTTGCAGGATCTCTCGTCTTCCAGCCATGTGGGGACTCTACAAGGTGACAACAGGCTGGTGTGAGCTACAGAGGGGATTTGGAAAAATTTAATTTTACCAGGAAATGCTGAACTGCTGGTGAATATAATAACTAATCCTGTGAATGTAATAATTAATCCTGAAAGATATGCTGGAGCCCTGTGGTGTGTTTGCTTCTGCTCTAATTCAGGCCAAAAGGGGGGAATTTTGCAAGGGTTGTTTTTATTTCTAGCAAGATAATGTCCCCGCTTTGTCTTTTCCTTTTTTGTAAAAGAACGAAAGAAAATTAACTTGCTACTGGACTAGTTTAGTGGATATTCACCACAGAGCATGTTTTGATTGCTAAGTATTATTCTGCTTTATGAGAGACCAACATGAGACATTGCAGGGTTTCCTGATTTACTACCATGTGGGGCATTTCCAGTTTGATAGGACCTCCAGTTATTTTTATTTTATTATTTTTAAAGGCTGAGGTAGAATGGATGGGAAGGAAAGAAAAGACCTCAGTCAGAAAGAAGCTTTGTATTCCTGCTTTTCCTGGTCTGGATTCAAGAGTAACATTTTCTGCTGAATCCATTGCCATTAGTCCAGATCCCTTTGTCCTTCAGAGGCTGGAGCAGCTCTCCCCTTTGGCATGGGGAGGGGGGCTGCCACTTCACCGAGCCAAGCCACGTTCCGTCTCCGATAAACTTCATGATTAGCTTCCCTAATAAAGCACTTCATCTGCATACATGCTTCTACTAATTGCAACAGGAAGTTTGGTGGGAGCAGTTTACCTACTGCTGCGCCCAGCACTCCCCACAAGCCCTGGGAACCGATACCCTCCGGCTCCGCATCCCACCCCAGGCTTCAATTAGCCCCGGCAATTCAGAACAAAAACAATCCTCCGTTTTCCCATTAAAAGATGAAAGGAGAGAGCCTTCGGTGTGTGTGTGTGTCCCCAATTTTTAAATATTTTTTTTTTCCTTAAACACCGAGTGATAATTTTGCGCTGTGAAGAAGCTGCTCCTTTTTCATGGTCCCTGATTAGGAAAGACAATGGGATTAGTTCAAACTGAGTTGAGAGGCCTTGGTGACTCCTTTGCTGGCTAAATTGTGGATGAGGGTGGATAATGGGAGATTGATTAGGGTTAATAGACTTATTTTTACAGGTCACGCCGCACAGCACTCTGGGTTGTGGTGCTCCAACACATATTATTGCAAGCCATAAATCAAGTGGCTTGGAGGGACTTCAGGGCTCCCTCCCTCCGAATTGTTGGGGAACAATCGACTTTTGTCTTCCCGTTGCTAGTGCTACCATTTCTGCCCCTCCGTCTTTTGGCAGGGCCTGATCCTGGGGGAGCTCAGCAGGTCCTTCCCAATGACCAAGCCCCGTGCAGAGCTGTGGAGAGGAGCCTGGTGCTTGGCCATGCTAAACACACCACGGAATTCGGCCCCGAAAAGGCTCAATTTGGACAGATGGGGGAGTGGGGCGGGGGCAGGGAAGGGAGAGGGGCTGAGCTTTTTAAAGTGTATTTTGTGAATTTCATGCTTGGGGATGAATGGGAACCTTAAAACCAGCTCTGTGGGAATCCCAGGTTTGTTTTCTCTCATTTCTAAGGTTACTGAGCGTGTTCCAGCAGCTGGAACAACTGTGCAGGGCTGTCAGTCCTGCTTGTGCTCCATCAGAACGCCTCCAGACAGGAGGTTTCCAAAGCAGTGGCAGGGGAAGGAGTGGCAAGGGGGGGGCAATGAATTCCCACAAGGTTTTCAGGCTGTTTTGGCTCCAGCGTCTAAACGTGACCAGATACAGCACATGAAAAGTCAACACTGCTTGTAACCCAATGGGAGCTCTGCTTAAATTTCAATGCCAGGTCACTGTTAAGCGGAGATATTTGTATGTATTGGATATTGCAGATGTCTAGTTTCCATTTAGAGAAACCCAACAGGAATGTTTTCTAGCAGGTGGGGAAGGTAGGAAAAGCTTTTTCTGTGACATGCATAGCAGGGTTTCTTTCCAGCAGGGTAAGACTCAGCTCTGTCTTACACCAGGAGAAACCTCTGCTGCCTGGCTAGAGCTTTACGCTTCTGCAAAATGTGAGCTATTCTGGTTTTATATTGTTGTACCTTGATCCCAAATGGGGGATCTCATTTTCTGCAATGGGCACTAGCTCAAAGTACGTTATATTATTCCACTGCAATTCATGCTACAACAAACTGCAATAAAAATCCCCTCCGACAGCATGCCACGGTGCTACAAGTGATTGCTGCCATCAGCCATGTCATTAAGTGCCAGGACTGTGGTAAGTACTAGAGCTAGCTGGAGATTTTTCCACTGCAATAATTACCTAAAGGAAAGCATCCTGTTTGCAAAATCAAAATTTTCCACGGGGAAATACACACTTCTGTTATTTTCCCCTCTGCTTTTTTCTGCTTCAAACATGGATGCTGTCACATCAGAAATTTTCAATTATTGTTTTCCTGAGCAAAGAGATGGGGTTTATTGGACTTCAGGAGACCCTGCAGCCATGCATGGAAATGCCGCAGAGCATGACCTGTCACAGTGTCTCACAGCACCTAATGCCCCAGTACATGTTATGCTGCAGGCAGTGTCCCTTCAGACAGGCCCTGCTGCTCCCGTGGCACTGTCAGAACAGGACACACCAGCGTTGTGACTGGTAACGGTCACAGCTTGTTGGCCCCTAGAGCACACGGAAATCAGAAAATCTTCTGGTGGTCCAGCCCTGTCTGACATCAAGATGCCTTCATCCAGGGTGACAGGCAGCAAAAGCAGGATGTGCTTTCCAGAGAAAATGCTGACACCATCTCCAGGTATTTCTGGCTAGAGATTAAATAGAGCAAAGAGTTTTAACTCCTTAGCATTTCTAAAGGGCTGGATGCTGCAGTGTCGACGTGCTACCTGAGAATTGCCTCATGATGAGCTGATATTTTCTATCCTGCTTTGCCAGGCTTTCTCGGCTTTCTGCACCTCGCAGTGTGCATGATAATTGAAGCTTCATGGTGATATTTTTTTGGCCGTGCCAAGGATATGTGAAGGATTTGTGAAAATGATCTTCTCCAAAGAGGATATAGGATTAATTTTAGCATGGATCAGGTGTCATGCACTTGCATGGATTTGAAAACAAAAGCAGGAAGAAATAAAAGTAAGTGTGGTAGCCAGCTGGTGTGCAGGGCTGAGCTATACTACAATTGCGGGATCTCTGCTGTCACTGTAATCATAACAAATATATTACTTGCTCGTAGCACCTTTTGTCCGAAGATGATAAAGTACTTCACCAAAAAAAAAAAAAAAAAAAGCCTTGGAATACTCCAGAGAGTTGTCTCTCTATGTAATTGATGTCTGCGTTTGTGAATTTGAGCCAGCAAGCAATTAAATGATGTACCCGGGATCATGTAGTTAATCAGCGGTGGAGGTCTTGGAGTTCAAAGCTCCTTCGCTCCCTTAGTGGCTCTGGCAACATCAAGGGCTTCAGTGTAGACGGATAAATGTAAAGGAATTCACAACGCCCTTCCTAAACTAAGGCACAGATCACATCAAAAAAGTCCTGGTCATCTTGCCAAAGGTATTTGCCACGTCACACTTTGCAACCTCAAATGTAGCTGTCCTGAGAACACGCAAGCCTCTGTCCAGCAGAAGCTGCCCAAAGGCACATAAATACAACCAAGGGAACAAAGTGAGATCTCAGTCTCAGTGTTGCCCCATGCTTCAGGAATTGCCAGGGCCATCCATGGGAGGAACGAGCTCCAGTTTGATTGTAGAGTTACTGCAGCCTGCCCTGGGCTGGGTGAGCTGCCCTGTTTTCTCTAGCTGGGATTGCAGTGTTGAAGGCACGTCCTGAGCTCGACTAACAAGGTGCTTACTTATGGATGGGATAACTGGGAGCAGCCTTTTTTTGGTGGGTTTCCTTCCCCTCTCTTGGACTGCTCTGCTGCTGTGGTCCCCCCAGCACCCGTTCAAATGCGGAACCACCTACAGATATCTCTCTTCGCAAGCACCCCGAGGAGCCTTTGGTTTCCAAAAATGGCCTTGCAAACAACGCCTCCTTCCCGTGAATGTTTGTGAAAATGAACCGAGCGATTCCCAGTGCTGCTGGGATATGTTTGCATTTCTTTATGCAAATTGAGCACTGTAAATCATTTTTGGCATTCTCGTCCTGGCTCGCAGCAGTAAAGTAACAACAGAATGGAGGTGAACTTGATGACAGCTTTATAAAAACAACCAAATCCAGGCAGATCAGGCATGCGTATCGCATGTTATGTCTTCACTGTGAAAGGAGAGGTGTTTTTACACAGAGATAATTAACTGGAGAGCTCCACCTTGGTGTACGCTGCGAACAGCGATAAGATAGTGTTACCTAGATGTGACTGGCTGGCTTTATCTTGACTGGGTATATCTGGGCAAAATCTCTAATTCTTTGTCTAGACAATGATCTCACAACAAGAGAACGAACTTTAATTAGCTGTTTTGATGGGAAAAAAAACCTTTTGTGTAATGGAGACAAAGCCAGAGCACTTATGAGCACCCCTACAATAACAAACCTGTATGGGCATAAACATAACAGATAGGGAAGAGGGGTGGCAACAGCAAGAGGATTTCATCTCAAAGTGTCAAGCAGTTATTTCAGATGCTGGCAAGCACCTGCCTTCATGACAGGGTTGAAGGCAAACTTTGCGCCTTTCTACCCACAGCTCGTGTCGAGAGGAAGGAAGGACAGGGAGCGTTCCTCTGTGTGAGCACTGCTCACGGTGCCTGTGGAAAGTGCGAACCAGGGTGATGGGAAGAGGAGAATAAAAAAGCCACGTGGTCATGTGTTTAAAGAGCTGTCAGGAGCTGCGGTGGTGAAGTGCTGCTGGGAAAAGGAAAAGCTTTAGGTCAGCCCTGGCAACCTTATAAGACAATGAAGGGCCCAGACCTCTGCCCTTCCTGTGATCACGGGCCCTGAAATGCTACAGTCAAGGCACAGAAAAGGCTGTTTCTTCCCAGTGCCATCACTGCAGTTCCCCTCTGAGGTACTGAACCAGGGGTCTGGCTGTAGTGTTTTCCAGATGGCTCAGGCTCTGCCTCCACACCCTGAGCTGAAAAGTGCTGGGAAAGAGTCTGAGCTGAGGCTGAGGTTGTGCACATGGTTCTAGGAGGTTTAGGTGTCCAAGCAGGGCCCCGAATTGCTTTGGGATCCTCTGTAGATAGATACCTCCTATAAGTGATATAGACCTGGTGTGCATAAAGAAGAGTGTGTCCAGCAGGTCAAGGGAGGTTCTCCTCCCCCTCTACTCTGCCCTAGTGAGACCACCTCTGGAGTATTATGTCCAGTTCTGGTCTCCCCAGTTGAAGAGGGACAGGAATATACTAGAGAGAGTCCAACAGAGGCTACGAGGATGGTGAAGGGACTGGAACATCTCTCTGAGGAAAGGCTGAGACACCCGAAACTGTTTAGTCTGGAGAAGAGAAGACAGAGAGAGGATCTTATGCATGTTTACAAATATCTGAAGGGTGAGTGTCAAGTAGAAGGGTCCAGTCTCTTTTCAGTGGTGCCCTGTGACGAGTGTCAATGGTCACAAACTGGAACACAGGAAGTTCTACCTTAACGTGAGGAAAAACTTCTTTCCTGTGAAGGTTACGGACCCTGGAACAGGCTGCCCAGAGAGGCTGTGGAGTCTCCTTCTCTGGAGACTTTCCAAATCCACCTGGATCTGTTCCTATGTGTCCTGCTCTGGCAGGGGGGTTGGACTTGATGATTTCCAGAGATCCCTTCCAACCCCTACCATTCTATGATTCTATGACCCTAAATGGGCTCTCTTGCCCTCTTAAAGCACCTGTCTCCATCCATTGACCATCCTGGGAGACAAGACACTTAGGTGTCTCACTCCAGAGCTTGAAGTTAGGTGGTTAGACAGATGCAGGAGGTCTGTGGCACAGAGGAAAGCCAAGGAATTGCTGCAAAATACGAAGGCACCCAATCTGGAAAAGGGTAATTTCAGGAATGTGTCCTGTCTGGCTGAGGGGCTTTTGTTTCTGAGGACTTTGGTCAGGATGAAAGGTGTTTGGGTTGGTGTTAGAGATGATCCTGAGGTCATCAGCCTGTGAAGGGGCAGCAGGAGGTGCAGAAGGGAATGTCTGGGGGGAGACTGATGTATTTGCACGTGGCTACCATACTTTCAGCGTCTCTTTTAGAGCTCATTTAGTTGTAGAAATGTGGAGTTGTCACAGACTATTACCCAGCCCATGTCCTGTGTAAGAGGACAAACAGACTCTGCTGCCAGGCTACATCAGAGTCCATTCATGGGTATCCACCTCACAGCACTGGATGCCTGAGCTCCTCTGGCCTGTGACCGAGGTGTCACTGTACCTCATTCAGGGCCATCAAGTTTATTCTCTGCACAGAAGCCTATTCTCATGAATAATGGCAGTAAGGCTGCTCTGCTCTATCCAAACCCAGCATGTTGTTGCTACATCCCAAGAGAGGTTTCTCTCCAGAGAGAAGACCCAGAGCCACCCTGATGTTGGCTGGGCTCTCAGGGGATATCCCTGGGAAATGAGTGGAAGAGCTCAACGTTTTCCATTATTTTCTGTATTAACTCTCATGCCAGCAGCAGCACACAGGCTATCCATTGGGGGACCTTCTGCTCCTCTTCAAAGGAGATCTTTAAATACATTTCAGCTTTCCTGTCGACTCTTGCGTGGACTCAGATCATTCATCAAAGATGACTTCTGATCAAACTCCCCTCGGGAGGGACCTCTCAGGAGTAGATTTGAACCAGGAAGGGACAAAAGATAGACAAGAAGAGGAAATACTAATACACTTTAAGCATTGTCCTTCATTAATATCTTCAATAAACAAACGTGTACATCTGAATATTACTTTCTCTTACACACCCACTGTTATCACTTAGCGATATTCCACATGAAAGCACACTTGTCATAAGCCATTTCAACTCCCATCCCAAGTTAATATATTAGCACTCATTTCATTTGCATTTTAATGGTGAGACTACACTTCTCAAATAAATGACTGCGCTTTATCAAAGGATTACTTCATTTTAACTGTAATGCTGCTCTGCCATGCAGGAATCAGGGAGTGCGGAGGTTGAAAAAAGCCCTGCAAAATAGACCCACTGGGTTCAAAGAGCACCAGCCCTCCTTTTTACAACTCCATCTTTGTAATGAGGGGGAAAATAGCAACATGGAAATGTGCTAGCTGCTTCTTTTTGCAGTGAAGAGAGATGCTGATTATGTAATTTCACTCCCACGTTTTGTGACGTGCATGGACTGCTCTTCTCCGGGGAACAACGATGAGGGCTACAGATGGCCTGAAATGAACCTGTGCATAGAAATCCCTGGGGTTTCTCTCTATCCAGGCTTGAATCTCCACCATGTAGCTGAAGCGTATTCTAGTGTGAGGCTTGTTTCCCCAGCAGATCAGAGCAGTCTCCTACGGAGAGGGGATGGGAACCAGCACCCCTGAATGAGAGGAGGAGGTAACACGGTGGCCACATTGTGGGCTCATCTGAAAGGTTCTAGGGCTAAAAAGCCAGAACATAAACATATAAATGAAGTTATCTTTTTCCCAATCACCATCCCTGGACCTGTTTAAAAGTCGTGTAGATGTGGTGCTTAGGGACACAGTTTAGCAGTGGACTTGGTAGAGTTATGTTAGTGGTTGGACTTGATGATCTTAAAGGTCTTTTCCAACCTAAATGATTCTATGATTCTGTGATTCAAGAGGTTCAATGACATGTGAAGCTGATGTGAAATGTTAAATCTTCAGGTAGCAAATAAAGTAAGAGAAAACAGGACTGCAAAACGCAGCCTATATGGCAAGCTCTGTAACACTGCCTGTCCTGCCTAAAGCAACACTAAATCCCCACCTTCCTAGACGGACCACAGAGAATATGTTTGAATGCTTCTGGTGTTGATACCTAGCTTGTTCTAGCATGAAACATTCCTTGGCCAGCCTGGGTCCCAGGAGAGAGACTGCTGGCCCTTTAAGAGACCCACCCTGGCTGCTTCTTGGCTCCACCTGGTGTGGGGAGTGGAAGGAGATAAAGGAGGAACACACACCACACCATCACCCCACATCGTACAGGTGTGTATGTGGTGGGGGTTTGCCTGGGATAGGGGATGGAAATACATGACCTTTGAGAGGCAACACGTACAAAAGGGCATTTTTGGCTGGTAATTTTATTGTGAAGCCTTCCCCTTGCATGAGTGGAGAGTTTGGAGATGGTCATAATGACCCTAGGTACTACTTTCCCATTAAGCAAAACACCTGGATGGTTAAGTGTTGCTTACAGGGAAATTGTGGTATAAATTTGCCCAGGTTTGGTGTTTGCTGTTTAATGCTAGGCTGTGTAACAAGTTTTCTCTAGTTGAAAGAACAATCCCTGCCACCAAATATTATATTCCCTCCTGTCCTGTGATTGTAATTCCATTTATTAGCTTCTGCTTGCCAAAGAAAGCTGTGCTTCATAATGCCCCAGTGACTGGGTGGACAATCAAAATGCCCTTAAACATCAGTAAGGTTTATTTTAAAACTGAAGTAAATCTTTAGCTTGAATTTGAATAGAGGTGAGGTGTTGGCTCCTATTTGTTGATGGGAATGTAGCTGTGGGAAATGCTGAAAAAAAAAAAAAAAGTAAAAAGATGTGTGGAGTAAACCTTGCATTAAATGGAGGCAGGGTAATGCAGTGATCTAGAGCCATTATTTTCCCACCCAGACTGTGATAATGAAGGATGCTGGGAAGCTCTAATGTGTGAAATGTTGGTGGAGATAATAGAAGTTTCTAGCAGCTTTTTTTCTGTAACATCCACTACAAATTATCATGTTGCACTGGCAGACTGAACTGTGAGCTGACGAGAAGAAACACCCCCACTGCTTGTTTCGAGCAGAGCTGCATCAGGAAAATTCAAGTGTCTTCCAAACTGGTTATTAATTAGAAACACTTTATTTCATCAGGAGTTTACATACTGACAACATTTATCCGGCTTTGAAAATGAAAGATTATGGATGGAAGCAGCAGACTCTTCTGGAGAGACTCCAGGCTCAGGCATTTGGTCCCAGGCTGGTGGATGCTCCTGTAGAGGTGAGCAGGTTTCTCCTTTCTTGCTGTTCTGTGGTTGTGTCCTGAGAGTTATAGGCTCTCTACTGTAGTGAGCAGCATAGTGCTATAGAAGTTACCTGTGTGGATAAACTGCTGGTACTGAGGAGCTAAATTTCGTACTATGTATCTTTTAGGGCTTTTTATGTTGGGATGTTTCTAGTCTGATCTCATGGGTTGGTATCCACTAGAAGTTGGAGCATATTAGGTACATCTGTTCAGGGTTTTGTTGCCATCGGGTACCCCCATTTCTAGAATGCATCTTCCCTCGTGGTCTGGATAACTGTCCTTCCAGCCCTCCTGTGCTGAGGAGGGGGGAACAAGACAGCCCTGCCCTTGTGCAGCAGGCTGGCTGCATTATGGCTGGGAAAAGTTGTGACAAATTGGCTGATTAATTGCCCTGAGGACTCCATGCAGAGCATTAGGCATTGCTGGAGTATCTGCTGGAAATTGGGGTTCACTCAGGGGTGGAGGGAGGTGAGATGGAGGCCACAGGATGATGGGGAGAGGGCAAAGGGATACCAGCAGTGGGTTGCTCTTCTACTGCTAATTTGAAGTAGATAAGGAAAGTCATTGGAAATGGAAATTCCTGTTAATTCTGCTGGTGAAGTGCCTCTGCCTGAGCCCTGGGATGTGTGTGCACCCTGAGAGAGCCAAATAACATCTGGGCTGTAGCTTTTCTAGGAGGATTGAGAGGAGAGGGTCTTGCTAGAAAACTCACCCATGCTGATGCAGGTGGCTGGAGAGTAACTGCAGCAGTGAGGCTGAGCACGGGGAAGCATCAGGGCCATCACCAGGGCCTTGTGACATCTGCTCCTTGCTCACAACTCTCCCTGCTCCAGCTTGCACCAAGGTGACTGATCTGCACCTTTACTGGCCTGGTGCTGGCAAGCCTCCAGCAGATACTATGGACTTAACTGGGGACTTAATCATTATTTGTGCATCAATATTTTAATTGTTATGCTTCTTACCACGTGCCCTATTTCATAAATGCTGGCTCTAAATCCCCTGAATGTGCTTAAAGTAAATTCCTTAGGAGTGCACAAACAGAGCTGCCTGTATTCCACCTTGGTTATCTGTAATGCTGCTGAAGTCAGGGCTGACTGAGGCTGCCTGTGTTTATAACACCAAATCTCTTGGGCATAGCCCAGGGTTTGAGTTGTGTAATTTCTGTGGGCTGCACAAAAAGCTGGAGCAGCCAGCAAAGCGTAGTGGTCGCTCCTCTGAGCCTGGAACGTAAGGCTCTTTGCAATACGCTCCCCAAACGCATGCATCTCTGAGCTGTGGTGGGCAGTACATCTCTGAGAGCACAACCTCAGAAAAATCCCCTTGCTGTGGTGTTTTGCACATATTCTGGGACCTGCTACAATTGCAGGAGACTGACAGATGCTTCTGTGGCCCTTGCACAGCCCTGTTTGATGGATGAAGGTTACAGCTCCACAGGGGTTTCCAGCATGGCCCTGGTGCTCACTCTCTCTTTGTTCAGCTGATGTCCTCAGATGGCAACAGATGGCCTTTGTGCTCTGACCCTCTTCCTTCTCTGACCAGTGACTTTTAAGTGCCATCCATCTTCCTGTGGGTTTGACAGAGTGGAGAGCAAGCAGGCTCATCCAAGAAAGGAGATTTTTTTTCCTCCTCCTGTGCTGAGATGATTTGGAAGAAGCGCACACATAAAGTTACCAATATCATCAAGTATTGGCACTAATCCTCAACGTGCATCTTGGTGAAAGTAGACATGTCTTTTGCTCTCCTCCACTCCTATTGCCCTTGGTATCTGTTGCTTTTGGTAGCTTGGGCAAGTGGTACTTCACCTCTGAGATGTTTGGTCATTTCCCTTGTGAAAAGAAGTGCTGGGGTCAGCGTATGTCCCATCAATATGGGCGAAGCTCCAGCTGAGCCTGCCTGTGTGCATCATGCTGTACCCTGGTGGTAAATGATGGTATTTGGGTCCTGAGATGAGCTTGTTGCTCTCCATGGCTGCTTTTTGTGCTGTGTGTCATCTAAGGGAGAACTCCAGAGATCAGCCAGGAGACAGCAAAGCATGTGATGCACTGAAGTAGAAAATAAGGTAAATTATAACTCCCTGCTGTCCTGTAACGGACCCATCAGCTGGTGTGAGAAGGATGGTGATGTCCCCTATTTATAGATGTGGAGCTGTGCTGTTGGCAGAGAGCTGGTTAAGGCAATGCAGTGGTTAAAATTTGGGGTGCATGAAAAGTGTGGCCAGCAGGCTGAGGGAGGTTGTCCTCCTTCTCTACTCTGCCCTAGTGAGACCACATCTGGAGCACTGCGTTTAGTTCTGAGCTCCCCAGCTCAAGAGAGACAAAGAACTACTGGAGAGAGTCCAGCACAGGCTACAAAGGTGATGAGGGGACTGGAGTATCTCTAATGAGGAAATGCTAAGAGCCCTGGGGCTGTTTAGTTGGAGAAGACTGAGAGGAGATCTGATCAATGCTCATCAATAGCTAGAGGGTCCATGAGGCCAAGAGGATGGGAACAGACTCTTCTCAGTGGTGCCCGGTGACAGGACAAGGGGCAACGGGCACAAACTGGAACACAGGAGGTTCCATCTGAACAAGAGGAAAAACTTGTTTGCTGTGAGGGTGGCAGAGCCTGGCCCAGGCTGCCCAGAGAGGCTGTGGAGTCTCCTTTCCTGAAGAGATTTCAAACCCACCTGGACAATGTGATCCTGGGCCCCAGTACTGGTTGAACCTGCTGGAGCAGAGTGGTTGGACCAGATGATCTGCAGAGGTCCCCTTCAACCTCCAGCATGCTGGGATTCTGTAATTCAGGAAACCTCTGACAGGTTAAGGAGTGAAATTTATGGTGCACTGAAGAGAGATCTGGGCAAGGTGCCCTTAGCTAGGGCTCAAACAGCAGTATCTTCTGTCAGCTGTAGATAAAGTCAGAAGCCTGCCTCTGTGGAAATGTTTAATATCTACCAGTCTCATTGCATCCCTAAATGAGGACATTAAATGCCTGTGGTGTAACATTTATATAAGTAACTCTTTGGACTTCTATTTGCTGTGTGTGTGTAGAAATTAGGAGCTGGTTTGGGTGGTATTTTTTGTTTTTGTGTTTTTTTAAATGGATCTAAGATTTGCATGTCAAAGGAACTGTGGAAAGTGGAGCCTAAAGAGCTTTTAAGAAGTTACCTAGTCCAGCCTCTAACCTATGTGGGATCAGCTCCACCTTTGAGATGACCTTGCAACTTATTCCTACATGATTTCAGTGATGGGGGGTTTGATCCTCCACTGATAACGGGTTTAACTGAACACCCTGGCTGACCCTCCTGGGTAATGGGAGTGGGATCCACTGGGTGGGAAATGACCTGTGCTGTGACTGGGGAGATCTAGATGGTTGAGGGCTGTTGTGTGTGTCTATAGTCACGTGTGTATGCCAGCACTGGCTGTTGCTTGGGAGAAACCCCTGCCCACCTAGGAAACTTGTGACTGCAATGAAAAAGAAGCTGTGACTAATACATTGATCAGTGATGTGCTAATGAGGATTTCACTTTGTGAATAATTCTGATTTTCCATGTCTGAATCTCCAAAAAACAGGGGTGACCTGGTCCTAAGAGCTGATCCCCAGGGGACCCTGCTAGTTAGAACATCCCCTTGACCCCCAATATCCTCCTGTATTTAAAATGTGCCAGGCAGCTTATAATGTAACATGTGCTGTACTTACTGCCTGGGATGAATATTTTTAAATAAAGCCATCACACAATGGCTGAATGCCTTTGAGAAATCGGAGTGCACACTCTCAGCAGAGTTGATTTAGCCAACAAGCCTACAATCTTGTCAAAAAAGTGATTTGACACTTTCACCAGAAGCAGGGTTTGAGGTGACTTGCACTCTTTGTGCCTGTAATTCCACGGTACTCTTAAATGTACTTTCCTTCTGCACTGGCATCAGGGCTAATTGTGCTACAGAGTTCTGCAGGTTGCTTGGTTTGCATTTATAAATGTTGGGATGACGTCGTTGCGATTGAATCCCTTGGGGCTGCTTCAAATCTTGAAAAGCTAAAAACAAAAATCACAGGTCCAGAGTTTGCAGTCAGGCCTTTTGAGACTCTCAGGAGTACCTACTTTGGCAGCGGCTTCATGGTGTTATTGCTCATTCTCTTCCTACATACATCAGCTAGAACTGGATCATCCCAGTTGTACTCCTCTCTGGCCTTGAAACATATGGCTTCATGAATGGCTATGCTCAGGGAAAGAAAATGCAAAAGAATCAGTGAATGTGCCTGAATTGTCAATAAAATAAAGCTATTACGGTACTTTTCCAGCCTCCAAAATTAAGGCTACAGACGATAAAACAGCTTTGGTGCCATGAACCTTTTTCAAGCAGGGTTTTATTCCTATCCCAGGCTGGATTTGAGCAATTGTACTGTACAATCCTTCCATTCCCATAGCAAGAGAGCTCACATTTAATGTGTTGCCTTATGGGGGGTTCTTTGCATCTTTAATGCTTTGCCATTCAATAGCTCTGTGCTTTGCAGGACCCTGGAGATAAAAGAACCAATATTGCTTCGAAGGGTTATTTCTAACACAGGAGTAGTTAAGAAACTGTCTGCACACAAATGACAAATTATTGTAATCTGAACAAAGACTGGGGCAGTGAAGATCACACCAGCTGAAAACTTGAAAGAAGCCATAGACAAAGATGAAAAGATGGATTAAGAAAAGATCTCTAATGCTCCCAAATGCAGCAATGTGGCTAATTGGTACAAATGAGAGATGCTTCAGAAGCAGGCTTGAAGATGAATTGCCAAGTTCTCGTCTTTCTCCCGTTAGCTGCAGTGGCCTCTTGTGCAGCGTTGTCAGAGCTCTGCCAGCCCCTGTCCGCAGAAGCCTCCAGTTTACAGGTGCTCACAGCACCAGGGGAGCAACGTGTGCTCCCAAGGGCTAGTTTTTGCCTGTTTTAACAGGCAGAAGGGGGCTGGGCTTACACTGCAGCATGGCTGATCCTGCCTGTGCTGTGAGGTCAGAAGGAAAGTATTTCTCCATGATGCATTTCTTTCCTAATCTCATTTTATCAGCCTGGCTTGCAGCTCGGTACTGTTTGTGTGGTGGGACTAATACCAGTGCAGGAATTACTGAGTAGTTCTCTCAGGCTTATGGATGTGGGATGGTGGACTATGAGAGCAGAGTGCCCCTTAAAATCTGCAAGTGGCCTTCTACTCTTGTGCGAGCAAAGGAAATGTGTGAGCAGCTTCTTAGAATCATAGAATGCCCTGGGTGGGAAGAGACCTCCAAAGGTCATCTAGTCCAACCCCCATGCAGTAAGCAGGGACGTCCTCAACTGGGTCAGGTTGCTCAGAGCCTCATCAAGCCTGACCTTGAATGTCTCCAGTGATGGGGCCTCCACCATCTCCCTGGGTAGCCTGTTCCAGTGTTCTACTACACTCACAGGTCATTCTCCTGGTCATGTAGAGGGTACCAGGCTCTATTTTTCAGGGATTGCTGTGTGAAAAGCAGGCATTTGGTCTGGAAGGTTGTACTAGAGTGAATAACAGAGAAGGTTTGTCCCAGGGTTTGTCAGATACAGGCTCCTTCTGGCAAGTGAGCGAGAAGGTGGCATTACAGGATGTGTCTTTTGGCAATTCTCCCCCAGCCTTTGGGAGGCCCAGAAGCAGCAGATATGTGATCCCTCGGTGGAGAGGATGATAAGAAGGGAGTTGTCTGCTGCTCTTTCTAGAAAGTTTCTTCTGTTGGATGTATATCAGAAGTGTGTGCCATGGTAACATGGTGCTGGGACGCTCTCTGGGGTCAGGTCCTGGGGAAGAAAGGGGATGAAGGAAAGCAAGAAGCAACTGAGGCAGGAGCAGATACCCCTTCTAGTACAGCTGTGGGGCCACAGAAGCTCATGGTAGCATTCAGCTCATTCTTGATAGGCTTTGGCTGTGGAAATTCAAGCCAAACCTCCAAGGTCTGCTCAGTTTGAGTGTGAAACCTTGATTTGCATTATAGTTTGAGCTCAGCTTGCTTGGCGTTTTGCCTGTTGTTAATCAAACCTTTGCAGAGCCTGGCCTTGGTTTCAGCTTGGCAGCAGGACCTGTGCCTGGACAAGTTTACCTTGGCTTTGCATTTCATTGCAGACCTGCTTCTGGAGAGTAAATCAAATGTGTGATAAGTTTAGAGGACCTGGACTGCATCTAATAGATGCCATTATGTTGCTTGTTCAGAGCTGCATGTGTGACAAGGTCATCTCATCTCAAATATGGCATAAATTTCTTATTTTCTTGACTCCCATGGAAGACTGTGGGAGATAGAGTGGTTGGGATTGCTGTAGCGCATGGAGCATAGAGATCCCTTGTGCAATTTATCCATAACCCATCCATATCTGTCATCTTCTCAAACTTAAGTGTTCTTCAAGGTACAGACATAATGCACATCCCTGTCCTAGCAGTCATGAACTCCTCATCTCCTCCTGATGGGAGCTTTAGGTCTCAGTGTTGTGCAATGGGGCAAAACCATTGCTGGACTGGGGGGCAGCTTTAGGTAGCTCATGGTTTAGGGTTGGTGCTAATTTGGGGGCTGCATGGTGGAGGCACAGACCTTTGCCTCCTTCAGTTCAAACTTGCCTTTGATACCCAGCCTAAAGAGCTGCTCTCACCTAATGAGGCCCCAGAGCTTTGGAACCTTTTCATGCCCTTGCTGTTCCCCTCAGACAACCTCACCCTTGGTCCAGGAATGGCATGTTCATTCCCTTCAGAAAGATTTGAACCTTTTGGAGGTTTACACCTTTGGGCTCCAGCTCAGGTCTCTGTTAAACTAAGAGCAAGCTTCTGAGCAGCTTCTGCAGCAACTGGCTCAACCTTGGAGTTTTTTGGTGTATCTCATGCTTGAGTACATGTCACTTTGCTGCGATACCTTCCCCAGTAGTAACAACACAAGTGCTTGCAACTCTTCTGAAACCTGAAAGCTGTCTTGCACATATTGCACCTGTCTTGCTTGCCTCTGTTAGGCTGGCAGCTGCCTTCTCCCTGCTGGAAATCTGTGCAGCTGGCCAGATGTGTGCACGTGGTCTGCCCTGGTGGTACACCTCCCCATGATGACAGAGGAGCAGTTCATGCCACTCAAGGCACAGATACTTGCTGTAGTCACAGTTTCTCCACCCTGCTTTAATCACAAGACTGTTTCTCCTATATTTCCCCTATGGCCATGACCATAGGGTTTTTTCAGCAGCCAGTCTGTCTGTCTGCAGGCATTTCAAAATCCAGGAGGAACCCCAGCCTGTCAACTCCTGGAGACAGATCTCTTTGTTGTGCAGACCTGTAGCAACACACCAAAGACATTTCTAGTGATGCAGTGGTCATTGATATAGTTGTTGAGCTGTGGTTGCTGTGGGCTAAGAGGTGATGATCTAACAGGCTGGCTTTTTATGTCGTCAGACACACTCTAGAACTGCTCAGGTGTGGCTGCAGAAATCCCTGTTTCTGTTTCATGCCTTATTAATAACAGAGTCTGGACATGGTGGGTGTCTTAATAACAGAGCAAAAATTGTGTAGGTTTCCCCCACTGAGGTTTGGCTTAAGAGGTGGATATGAAGGTGCAGTGAAGTTTTGAACTAGTCACTTATCTCTGGAAATTCACCTCTGTACCCACTGCCAAATTCTCCTGTCCTGGTATATAACAGCCTGGATCCTGCCATGGTTTCCATTTACCGTCACATGCTGTAAGCCAGAGCAGAGAGATGTAGGAGACATGGAAAACAGCCGTGCTTTTGCTTTTCCTGTCCCAATGAAAAATCAGCAGAACTTCATGATGAAGTGTTGGAACTGTTGAGTGTAATAAATAGAAACATAAGTTTACCTAGCTACACGGGACAGTAGAGCTTCTGAGGTCCCATAGGGTCTATTGTGTGGTTGATACCATCTATTTCCTATATACTCTAAAGGAGATTCAGGCTCAGAAGTAGATCAGAAACATTCTTCATTATCCATTACAGTAGTAAGCAAGCCAATAAATGCTTTGCCTGGACACCGAAATATTTAAGAGATCGGAATCTGTCTGCCAAGTGCTAAGTTGTCTTCACTGTTTCAAGTAAATATAATAAATAATAGATAATTAAATTCTTCTTGATCTTTGCTTTCTCATGATAATTTACTTCCCCTTTGATTGGGCAGATTTTATTTTGGTGCCTTCAGTTTGGAAAGGCCTCCTTATTCAAAATGTAGAAGGAAAAAAAAAATAAAATTGCCATCAAGCAGGACATGAAGGCTGCTTGTTAAATAGGTGTAGAGTACTTAGAGAGTGATTAGTGCCTTTCTGTTTTGATATTAAAACGGTGCTTCAAGTGATAAATTATGTCCCTGCTCAGAATGTCAATATCCATTCAGGGCCGTTTGTGCTCTATTTACAGCAATGTGCTGGTTCCTTGCTTCTAGTGATGGTTCCTTGTTTCTAGTGGTGGTTCCTTGCTTCTAGGGCATCCTGCGAGGACAAGAGGAACTCGTGAAGCATTGCTCTGTCACCTAGGTAGGTTCCTGCCAGGCTGCTGTGGTTTTCCATTGGTTTTATGTGCTGCCTTTCGTTCAGGCCAGCTACTGATTGCCTGGACAGTGGTTTGGAGAAGTACTTTGCTGAGTGCTGTTTGAGATGAAGCTTTCTGCTTCCAGGCAGCCTCAAACTATATAGAATCACAGAATTGCTTTGATTGGAAAAGAACTTTAAGATCTTCGAGTTCAACCATTAACCTAATACTGTCTATCCCACAACTAAACATGTTCCTTCAGCACCTCATCTATATGTCTTTTAAACCCCTCCAGGGATGGGAGCTCCACCATCTCCCTGAGCAGCCTGGACCAAGGTTTAACAACCCTTTCAGTGAAGAGGTTTTTCCTCCTTATCCTCCCTTGGTGCAACTTGAGGCCGTTTTCTCTTGTCTTACCACTTGTTGCCGTGGAGGAGAGACTGACTCCTACAAATATACACATTGAAAGCTTAAAGTATAAGTTAGGAGGCTTCTTGTAAAGCTGAGGAACTTCTAATAAATCTGCTGTCTTTGTGTGTCCACAAAACCACAAAGAATTTGGTGCTGACTGCTGGGAGACCTAATTCTTCTGTTCATCTGTGGGACTTTGTGACCTCTCCTCCCCCAGCACTCAGAAACGTTTCTATGTTAGGGAGCCTTAACTGGGTTACAGACAGATAATGCAAAATAAGCCATGGTGAGAGTTAGTCCCCATTCTCACAACGTTCCACAGTTGCCATTACATTGAGGAAATGCCACCGTATTCAAATAACAAAGAAGATTCTTCTAAAGGGAGAAACAGAGGGGAAGAGCTGTGAATCACACTTTCATGTGTGGCTACTGTCTGGGTAGACAGAGGAAATACCTCCATAGCTTCTGGGAGCGAGGGAAAACAGATCTCCATTGCAATAACCCTCTAGTCCAGCTATGTTTTAGCACCCTTGAGAAATGCTTGTGTACACACCTTAAATACTTCCAGGCATATTGAACAAATGTGTTCAAATAACTCCTCTGATTAAACACGTCCTTACTCCAGGTTAACTCTGCCTATGTACACTCTGCTAGGGCTAAAGGAGGGGCAGATTCCTTGTAGTTAAACCTGCCCTAAGTTGAATATGTTCTATAAATAGCCCTCCCAAATATTTGAGCAATTCATGTTCTATTTTCTAAAGGCAGAAAAGGCCTCTTAGGTCATGGAAATAGCGGTGATTAGTGAAGGTTGTGGATGAAAAGAGGATATGAAAGCAGCATAGACATGCTTTGATATATCACTCACTGCTCCTGAGGCATTTTCTTCTCCTTGTCTTGACTTTAAATTTCCCCTGTAGTATGTAAGTGAATCTACCTCCTAAATCTACACTCTTAAATATTTTACCTTGCCTTTCTATGTGCAAATATACTTTCCTCCTGAACTGTGCTTGTCAGAAAAGGGGAAAATGCTGTATAAAAAAAACCCAGAAAACAATCTAAGAGTATTGATTTGCATCTTTATAGAAACCATTTGGGTTAGTTTGGGCCCCTGCCATGTTTGTCTAGGGAACAATACACAGGCAAAGAGAGTAACTGAATCTAAATGTAGCTACCAAAAATTAGGCATCTATTAGTAAGCCAGTAGTTTAGGCTTCTGTGATCAGTGCTGCTGAAGAAATACCTTTGAGGGCAATTTGTCTCTGTTGGAGGAATAAATCAGCCCCTGAAGGTGCCTGACTCTTTCCATTGACCAGGAGGAGTCTAAATGATTAACGAGATTAGACACCCAAGGACTGATTCAGGTGTCTAAAGATAGATGTCCAATGCCATTCTAGATGCAATATAGTATGCAAGGTGTATGTAATGAGCTGGGAGATGCACACCTCCCCTCTGGCCACTACAAGAGAGAGAGGGGGAAACAGGGATACTCTGGGAAGTCAAAAACACCACAAGGTACTTGTTTAGGCATGTAAATCCCATGCTTAATGCTTAGAAAAGTCAAATTTGGTGAAGTGTATCTCTGTTTTTCAGAACATTAGGAGCTGGAGCAATGTGGGGGAAATCCATCCCTTTCCTACTGCTGTTTAAAAAGATCACAGAGTCTGCAGGGCTTTGGGGAGACAATTTCCAACTGGATTTGCCCCCAGGGCTTTCAGTTTAGCTATTTTCATTAAAACCTTATGTCACTCCTGCTGTCCTGATGCTCCCCAGTGGGATTGGGGAAGAGGAAGGGCTGCTTCCTTCAGTCTCGGGGTGCTAGTATATGTACACCCACAAGGTATTTCCAGAATCTATCATATCCTGTGCTCGTGTTGTTATGTGTTGGGAAGAACAACCTGCCAGTGGGATCAAGTTGTTCCTTAAAGCTGTATTGCTGTAGTCATAGGGGCATGCACAAGGCGATGCTCTTGAGCAGGGTCGAGCGTGTACTGCTACACAATAGTCACACTGTATTACTCCATGAAGAAAGATGGTGAGACTTGGAGCTGACAAGAATGGCTGAATTGAGTCTATGGCATTAGTTGCAATAAGATGCTGAGATGGCTGGCTGGAAGTCAAATAGTCCGGATCAGCTGCAGTGGCTCACCAGAGGTTCCCCTGCTTCCCTGGTCATGTTGCTTTACAGCAGCTGAGGATTTAGTTCATGGTCTTTGAAGCAACCTGCAGTGAAGAAACAGGTAGAAAATAGACCCCTCAGCAACACCTGTAGCAAGCAACAAGTACATTCTCAAAGTTACGTAGTTGCTTAATTAAAGGAGGAGAGGCCTGCCAGGCTTAATTTATTTTTAAAAGCCCCATCAAATTTAATTTGTGAGTGCAGTTCTTCCATCTGCTTTCAGGCATTATCTCTGGAGTTCAGGAGAAAAACATATGTCTTGCGGTTAATAAGAATTTGTTTTAATGGATCAGATGACTGGGTGATTAATAACTGCTCTCCTCTGATTGTTCTCATTAGAACGATAACACGCAGCCCTGCTGCCCAGCCCCAACCTATTGTCGTGAAAAGAGATCATAAAATGGGAGATGAAAAATTCCTCTGGTTGAGATGAAAGCAAAGGGATCAAGAGGCTGGCTGCACGGAGCTGTGCTGAGAAATCGGCTTCCTATGGTTCTTATTATTTCTCTTTTGGGGTTATATATCAGATCATCAAATGTGCACAAAGCAGGGCACTTAAGTCAGTATTTAGAGACGTAACTTGATCTGCTGCCTGGCTGCCAAAGGCACTGTGGTGGCATTCAGGAGGTCCTGAGTGAAAACCCTGCCTTCCACATACTCCTTCCATAACCTTGGGCAAGTCCCCCGAACCTCTCCAGAAACACCATCCACGTGGAAATATTCCCAGTGCAGATCAGAAATCTGACCTCACCAGATTGTCCTCTTTCACTAGCTTGCCCCTAGTTTTCACTTAGTGTCTCTTCTTCCGAGCAAAAGCTCAGCATCTCCATAGGGTTGCACCGTATTTCCACGAGTACAACTGAGAGGAGAACGTGCCCCTTCTGTTTAATGACCAACTGGTGCTTTCATTTCACGCAAGAACCAAATCCAGAGCGATTCATCATAGTTGCTTTCATGATACGCTGGCTGGATATTAGAAATGCTGGGAGCTTTGTTGTTTGGCAGATATTCAAACCAGTTACTTCAGAGGAAATTCCGCTTATTAAAGGAGTCCAGTGATTAGGTTATCATCATCTCCACTTCTCATTTTCCCTGTTCACAATGAAAGCTTGAAAGAGAGAAATTTATTTGGTTGTTTTTAAAGGCACAAGTTGAAATGCGCTCGCAGGCAGGAAATAGAGACATTATTACTTCATAGCCCCCCGGGGGAGATGGCAGTCGGTCAGGCATGTGGTCCCCGGAGTCATAAAGCAACACAAACCGGAACAGGTAACTGGTGTCATTTTGGCTTTGATTTGCTTTTCCAGTGTTAACCTCATGTTAACCTTCAGAGCAAGAGGTCAGGGAAAGGTTGCAGCCTCAGATGCTGGAAAAAGGACACTTGCCTGCCTGGAACGCACAGTCCTCGCAAAGCCTGTGGAGTTACCTGCAAATAATAATAATAATAAAAAAAAGGAATTACTCCTGAAAAATGTTTCCATTTCAGCTGAAATTCCTCAGCCAATTTATGTGCAGAAGGAAAAAGCAAGAGGTACTTCAAAGCAGGGAACAAAATTAATGTCCCCCAAAAAAGTAGAGGGGGGAATTTTTAATTTTTTTTAAAAAACTTTGTTTGTTCTGAGCATTCACCAGGCCCTTTCTCCATGTGCATATGCAATGCCCAGGCACTGGTGTTAGTGTGCAAGAGCTGATTTTCTACCCAGGCAGAAGGTCTGTTCATCAACACCCCTGTTGCGTTGCTGTGTGGCAGCACAGGCTGCAGTCGGCATTTGAGTCTTTACACTCTGTGCTGGGACCTAGAAGCAGCAAAGATGCTTCCTTGGGCTACAAGGTAGCTAGCCAGGACTTTGGGTACTTGGGTGGACTGGCCTCTAACAACTCTCTTTTCGCTTTTACTGCTTGAAATTATCACCTGCCCTGTAAAGCTTTGTTTTTTTCCTGAGCTATGGGAGAATGCAGGCACCAGGAATGAAGAGTAAAAACTCTGATGGGGTCATGAAGCCTTTGTACAACAACACAAAAATAGCATTGATTGCACAATTGCACCCATAAAAATGGAAAGGGAGGGGAAAAATCATGGAGTGCACACAGAATTTTTCATTGGTGGCTTCGTTATTTCCATAAGGGACAGACAGATGGGACCAATTTGATCAAACTAGGGAGTTCTCTGCCAAGCTGTATTCATTCATCTGCTCTGAAATATTAGGTGGCATATGGCAACTGGTATTTTCTGATATATTCTTGTGATGGCATGGTGATGGCAGTGTCTCTGTGGTGAGAGATACGCAGCAAAATGGGCAAAGTGGTCGAAGTGGGAGAAGGGCTTCTGAAGGTGGCTCATGGCTGGTGCTGGGGGATGCAGATGGTGTGGTCCTGTGCTATCCAGATATGTGATGTGTCACCTTAGGTGCTGTGTGAGCAGCTATTTTGCACTGGTGAAAGTCCTCTGCAAGGCCTAAACTATTACTGAGGTTTAAGACGGATTATTAATACCCTACAGCTTCTTCGGGACCCTTAAGCATAAATGTGAACAGCTATTATATTTGTCTTCAGGAAGACACGGAGAGGTTAATGGTTGGACTCAGTGATCTTAAATGTCTTTTCTAACCTAAATGATTCTCTGATTCTCTGAAAAATGGAGGATTTTTTTAAATTTTTTTTTTTAGAACAGGTTTTTCATGTTAAAAAGAGAATCCTCTAGCCACATTCAGGCACAGCCATAAGTCCGGCTGGGCAAAGGTCTCTGGAGCGTGGAGATGGTGTGGAGACTACCTTGGGCTTTCTTTCTCTTTGGGTTGTTTGGTGTAACAATATCTATTGCCACAAACTCTTTGTGAGCTTGGAGATGGCTGTCTGCTATCTGTTATTTAACATTCCCATCTCATCACTGAGTTCTTCCCAGCAAAGTTGGGATTCATGTGTGGCAGTGGAAGTGTTTATATCAGAGTCTATCACCAGGAGCCCTGTTTTTAGTAGTCATTTCTCTAATACACCTCTTCTCACCTGAATGTAGGTGAATCCCCCCCACTCAGCGATAATTTCACAGCCCTGTACACTTATCTCCCTTTTTAAGGTGGATACAGTCATGATTATCCTCCCAATTCCCTTTGAGAGCCAGCGTCACACAATGCAGTAAGCATGGAAAATAGGTTTGCTTGGGAAATGTGATTTATTTTAAGCGAAATACTTAGGAGAAGATGATGAGTTTAATCATATCTTCCATGGAAGACAAGTTTCACTGTTTTGTTTAGACTTCTTTCTTTTTGTTCTTGGTGTATTCTTAATCTTATTTACTGCTTGCAATAATGAGAGAAGTTAAGAAGGAAAAAAATATAAGGAAAACAGTTGTGTGGGTTTTCTTCCAAACTTTGAAAAAGAAGAAACCTTTACAGAGGAAGGAATGGAAAGCCGGAGACCTTCCAGCTTTGGAGAACAAAACCAAAATGATGCCTTTTAAAATGAACGTTTATCATTTTGTTTCATTTTGAAAGTTTTCATTAAAAAAAGAATTCAACCAAATCAACTATGCTTGTGGAAAGTCCTGGGTTCCCTTGGAAACCCGTTTTCTTTTTCATGGCCAGAACTTTCTGAATAAAATTGTAACCATGTCGTAGCTGTTCAACTGCCTGAGATTTATGAAGCATGTTAATCAATCACCTCGTCCTGCAGGTGCAGAATTTTATAAATAGCAATTAAGAGGAGATGGCGTGATGCCAATCTTAATCCTGCTCTCCCCCACACATCCTGAAGTCAGCATCTTCAGAAAGCCCTCTGTGCTTACTAAGGCTCTGCAAATCATTACATCTGGATTTTTTTGATCCATTTCCCAGGCAGCATCCCTTGTGCCGCCTTCACACTATCCTGTCTTTCATGTGGTCCTCTAAGTGCTCTGCTTGGGTCTCTTTGAGGTTTTTGCCTGCCGTGGCACTGGGACAACTCAATGGTTGGCTGTGACTGGGCTACAGAGCTTAAAATGGGTCACTCTTCTCACCTCTACAGAAGGTTATGACACTGAAAAATGGAAAATGACATTTTTGTAATTAAAAATATTTAGTCTGATTTTTCTTTTTATTAATAACACGTCTGAATATGAGCAGGTTCTTCTCTCCAAGATGTTGCTCTGTAGGGTGGTCTTTCTTCAGACTGGAGTTTTGAAGAGAAATTATGGTCAGAGCCTCTGCTTCTGTGCTTACAACCCTTGTGTTTCCCCACCCCTTCCTTGATATTTGCCTCATTCACAAGCTGTACCTTGCTGCAAACCACCCTGAAACAAACAAAAAAATTGTTGACCCTGCCTGTGTGCTTCATACAGCACGGAGAAAGTATCTCCTGGAGTATGTGAAGTGGGGCTTGTTCATTAATGTTTCCTACCAAGCGCGAGAAATACCCTGTGAAATCTGGGATGTTATACGTGCCAAGTACACCTTGGTCATCCGCTTGGCAGTCTGTTGGTTCCTTGAGCAGCCATGTGTGCTTCTGGTTCAGGGCTTTTTGTACCATCCTCCACAGGGGGATCTTGGCATCATCTTCTCTGTGGAAAGAGAAAGAAGCAGAACTGTTGAGGTCATGGATTTACATCACTTGCTAATACAGCAGCTCCTCTGGGGTTTTAATAGAAAAGAGTATATGTGTCCCCTCTGGGGAACCCTTGTTCGACTGGTCTCTTTGCTCTGCAGAAGTGCCCAAATTAGGTAAAAAGAAGCCTGTTTCCAAGTGATATTATCACCTGAAAGATAGGTATGTTGGAAAATAATTAGCTGTCAAGACAGGTTGCTTGTGCCACCTGCCCCCCCCATCACCAGATGAAGTTCAGTGGGCTCTGATCTGATGCAGAGTCACTAGGGGAAGGGGGAGGCTGTCCCCAGATTAGATATGGAATGCTTCTATGACACAAGAATTTATTACTTACAGTCCAGTTTACAGGAGGTCAGAAAGAAAATAACAACCTTCTTTGCATTGAGAAATAGCTACAGAGTTTGTGTGTATTCCAGGGGTGTTAAGTCTTAATAAATTCTGTTGCTGAGTTGTGTGATAGGCAGATTTATCTCCATGTGATTTTTGTTGCTTCCAGATGAATCTTAACCAGCACCAATCTCAAATTTCCCTGCATTTAACACACATCAATAACTTAACACAACCTTTTCTCCATATCATCTGCAGCAGTAGGAGCCTAGGCCACAGTTTTACTGGGTAAATGGTATTTTCTTCAAGGTGGAACATTATGGCCAGACTAGATAAATGTCTTGCATTTCCTTGCATTGTCTGGCAACACACACCAATTGGTTACCAGCCCACTCTTCAAAGCTTTTACAGAATTGAGAGACCTCCATAAACTTCAAGCAGCCACCAAGATATTAGAGGGCTGTCTTAAAAAGTAAAAAAGAGGGAGAGAGGTGCAAAAGCAAACTCATAAAAAAAACCATCAGTAGGTATATGAGCAATACTAGGAACATGATTCTGTTGGGATGTGGGAGACTTCTCCCCATTATACAGGAGACTTCTGGGTTAGCTAAAGGTGCTTTATGCCTTGATTTCCCCTTTCTAAAGCAAAACTAGTAGTGTTTTGAAGGGAAATAATAAGCATGCAACTAGTGGGCTCTGAGCAAGGGAGATGGAGGCAAAAGTGATGTATGGATTGAAGTCTGCATCTGTAACAGCACCTGGGGGGGGGGGTGTGTGTGTGTGAGGAGGACGACAGCTTATGCACTGTCCAGGTGAAGAGGATTCCACGACTTCAATGATCATTCTCTCAGATTTTCTCATGGCACAGAGATTGTGGTTTCTGCTCTGAACTGAGCGGGAAAAACTTCATTTTACTTAGGATGGAGAAACTCGGTCTGTTGCTGGGAATATCATCAGGGTGAATGGTGCAGGGAAGGGGGAGATATGTTGGACAGGAGGATATTGGGAAGTCTAGCCCTGGCTGACCTCTTCCTCAGGGAAGGAGCTGCGACATTTCATGCTCTTCATGTTGGTTTCTTTCTACAGAAAGAGGTAATTTTGGCCCAAATGCTCTGCCCTGGAGGGGTTAGTAGGGAACAGGACAAGATCAAGAATGCAGAGTTGGTGCATCACACCTGACAAGGGGGACAGAATGAGGCAGCTAGACCTTGAAATGTGAGTAACTGCCAAAGCCAGAATAATCAACTTCCTTAGCAAGTCCTTAATGAGCCTGCCCATACCTCTACATGGCTTAAGTACCAGCACAGGGGCATGGGTAACCTGGGGGGGTTCCAGTGGGCAGGAAGCGTGGTTGCAGAGGGGGTAGTGGTGGTGAGTTGTGCCTTTTGACCCACGGTCTCATTCCTGATGCGCTTGGGATGCTGTTTCTACCCTCTGTGCTTGTCCCCCCCAGCCCTGTCCATGGCTGCAGGACCAAGCTCTGGGTGCTTGGAAATGGAGTGTAGAGAGGGTGCTGCTGCTGCTGGGATGCCCCACCATGAATGGATGCTGTTGAGGACAGGGCTGCCCCGCTGGGGAGTGGGCACTCTGAGCACCCCCAGCTCTTGAGGGCAAACTTAGCTAGAAATGTATGGCATGTGGGCTCTCATCTGATGGCTCCTGCTCCAGCATATGGGATTTCTTAATAACAGCAACTATCCCCCAGTGGTTTCCCCCGTCTTATTCCTTCTAATTAAATAAATACCAACACATTTGGAAAAAACTGTGTAGTCATATTGCATTAGCCACAAGAAGACGGATTCTTTTTTTTTTCAATGCCTTTCAAGGGTCTCAGAATATCCTACAACTACTAATTAACCCAGCCTCCTGACAATTCTGCAGGGATATACGATAGCAATCAGTTATGGATGGGGAAATTGAGTCACAGAGATCTGAAAGGACTGGTTCAGCATGTTGTGTGGTAGGGCTGGAAATAGAAAGCAGATCAGTTGCCTGTCTGTTTCCTGCTCTACCCATGGTCTGGGTGTCTTCTCTTCACAAAGTCACGTGCAAGTTGGTAGAAAAGTTTTTGCTAAGGAAAGTGATATCGCTTGGTAGCTTTCAAAGGCTTATTACAAACACAGATTGATGGGGTGGGGAACGTACTTTAAATGTTATGGCAAACACCTTTGCTGTGTCCCTTTCAAGTGAAAGCTTGAAGTGAGGGAATTTGACTGATGTATGCTTTTATCAAAGCTCTTCCCTATTATGTTAAGCACAGTAGTCTACGGAAGTTAACAAGTTAATGGGGGAAGCAGGCATTAAACAGAAAGATCAAATGCATCAGATAATAGCCAAAGGGATAAAAACGATACAGCACCTGAGAGTGGCAATAAATGTAAAATGCTTCTCTCTCACTTCAGATGTATGATTAACCGCTTCTAAATATACTGGAGACTGTACGATAAAGGGGAAGATGTGGATGAGCTATAATGTGGTCAAAATGTTTCAGGAACTCTGACCAAATAACCTGTAAAAGGCCTCAGGGCTCCTCACAGCCAGGGATATGTTCTGCCCCTGTGAGGACAAACATAAAGGTTCAGGGATTTATAAGTAATTTTTTACTGGGGGAAAAGAAAAAAAAATCCAATAAAGAGCTGTGGTACAGAAAAGCAATGTAGGAAAAGTTATTGGATTGATGAGGATGGAATATGGGAAGTACTGCAACAGTAAAAATCTGTTTGATGTTCTGGAAGGGAAATGGGTTTTGTTTCCTTTCTTTCCATTACTGAAAATGGCTTTTGTAGAGTTAAGATGAAGGAGATTTTTCCAATCTTGTGTCTCCAAAGAACTCTTACCTGTTTTGCTAGCCCACTTGCAAATGTTGCTTTGCACAGGGAATGTTCTTCCACTTATTTCTAGAATACTGGATTTTTCCAGATGTAAAACATGTTTTGGAAATATTTTCAAATCGGCACTTCAGCCCATTGCAAAGAAACACTTTGATGTTCGCCTTTCTACCAGCAGCAATGCTTTGTCTCACTGGAACACTTCGCATCCCAGGACACCAGAGAGCCTTGCAAAAACAATTAATTCAGCCTCTTGGCGTAGCTCAAAAGCCCTGCTTCATGCGAAAGAACAAGAGCCAAGAGGGCTTGGTCTTCTGCCTCTCTGTGTGTGTTGTCCCTGTTGCAAGGCTGGCTGTCAGGACCAAGACTCAGCAGCTAAAACCTCACTGGCAGGGCATGCACACACCAAACAGAGGCAGCTCACTGCAAGGTTGTCTACATTACTGTGTAGATTTTTGCCCAAGTACTGAGTCTATGACCAGACCAGGCTGCTCATCTGTACCTGAAGGTCCTGGAGGAGAACTGTGGCACCATTCCCCAGAGGTACAGAGAGCTGAGCACAGCTGGGTGTTCAAGGATCTGATCTGGACCAATCGTGAACAAGTAGTGGAGAAGCAGCCTGGGAGAGGTTGGAAGGGAGGGGTCAGAAATGTGAGACTTCTCCTTATTGCCCAGTGGGGATTTCTAAGGGCAGTTCTTCAAGCTGCTGGGGGTGGCATCCTACTTCAACCCCTGAGATCAAAGTCTTTTGGATGATGTGGGTTTCAGCCTTAGATCGATTTACATCATTCACATAATGCAAGACAACTTCAGGGAAGTACACCATAATCCCCTCTAAAGGCCGTTTTGTTATGCCACAATAGTACAAAGACACAGCGGATACACTAGTCATTTGGAAACCAGCTGTTGGCAAACCTTGGGACCTGCTTCTGTACATCCCTCAGGTCTGTGGGTGGCTCTGGGCTCCATGCCACAAGCAGATGGCCATGAAAAACCCTGCTGCAAAGACAAACTCCAATTTGGAAATACTGAAGATACTGGGATTGACAGTGCAGCTCTGGGGGCTGAGAGACTGGGAGAATTCCTCCATCCCAGCTGGCCCTGCTGATCCCTGGGGTGATTTGCAGAGAAGCAGTGGGCATCTGTGAAGGAGGTGACACAGCATAATTTGTCCCATGGTATTTAAGTCACTGTGTAAAAATTATGTCATACTTTGAGTTTCTGTTAGTGGGATAGATTGAGGGGGTGATGCCAGAAGAGTCTGCACAGCTGGAGCTTTTTAGGAGATCAGATCAATCTTTAAGTGGTCTGGTGATTTTGAGTGTTTTTGATTTGAACCTGTTTTGGGACCAACCCTTTTAGCTCTGCTTTCTGTGATGTCCCAGTAAAAAAACCCAAAACCACACCACT
The DNA here is from genome assembly GCA_025331215.1 of Actenoides lindsayi. Classification (NCBI taxonomy): domain Eukaryota; kingdom Metazoa; phylum Chordata; class Aves; order Coraciiformes; family Alcedinidae; genus Actenoides; species Actenoides lindsayi. The sequence goes on along the minus strand of WTSP01022010.1, from coordinate 313 downwards.
TAAATGACTGTAATCAAGGCCTTGATTAGGTGTGTTAGGAAGAGGTTTGCAGCAGCACTGGGCAAGCCTGGCTTGAATGCTCCTCCTAGAAGCATGGTGGCTGCTCCTGGTGGCAGCAGGGTAATGTCACTGGTTTCAATGTGGATGTGTTGCTCCAAGGGAGGCCTGGATAGGTGTTAATGAATGCTAATGAAATGACACCTGATAGCTGTAATAGCTGGGAGAGTGGGAAACTATTACAGAATCACAGAATCATTTAGGTTGGAAAAGACCCTTGGGATCATCATGTCCAACCATTAACCCTACTCTACAA
>WTSP01022007.1:0-30168 GCA_025331215.1 Actenoides lindsayi | reverse complement strand
GAGCTGGGCAGCGCGGCTGGGCACCGCCGGTGACCGCGGCACCCGGAGGGGCAGGGGCACAGGTGCCCTCGGGGGGGGGTGGGACGAGCAGTTCCCGAGCCAGGGACTGCGGCCGCGTGTCCGAGGTGCCCTGGCAGGGAAGCGCCCGGGGAGCCGGGGCTGAAGAACGGCAGCGGGGTTCCCGGGGCCGCCCGGGCGGCGGGAGCTGAGCGGAGAGGTTCGCGGTTCGCGCTGCCAGAGCCCCCCCTGCAGGCACCGCCGCGGGTCCCGGGCACCGTCCCGGCCCCTGCGGAGCTCGTTCCGGCCCCGTGGCGATGCAGCCGGGAACTGCGCCCGAGCAGCGCTGACGAACGGCCCCTGAGCGCTTTTCTAGAGCGGTTTCGGGTGGGGGCTGGCACCGGCGTCGCGGGGAAACGGAACGAGCGCGCCACAGGACACGGCAGCGCACGAAGCCCCGTCCCCAGCTGCTCGCTCCCCGTGCCAAGGGCTGCCGAAGGTGCCGTTGTCTGCCAGGCCCCAGCTGCGCTTGTGCCTGGAGAGAGCTTTTACGAGCCTCATTTCACTGCTGAGTAAACTTGATGGCAGCGCTCTCACTTAAGGCCAAGGAGCTGTACCACCCAGGGTAATTTTATCAGCCCTGTTAAACGCCTGTGAAATGTTCTGCTCCTCACATAAACAGCAGGGAACTTCGTGAATTGTTTGCACCGATCCCAGTTTAATTCCAGTTATACCTGCGGGAGGAATGAAAGCCCTCATCAGTTTAATTCCCGAAGATGTGAGGTGCTCACGGCGTGTTGCGAATCAAATCCAAGCCAGCAAGCTGCAATTGGACGTCCTGCTCCATGCCAGAAGCTGCAGCCCTGTCTTCGCTTGAGCTTGGCCTCCCTGAGCGTCTGCCCTGCCAGTGCCAACTCCAGCAGAACCGATTGCCAGCAGCAATGCTGGCAAGTCACTGGAATTTCTCCTGGCCTTTGGTAGCTACCTGTTTAAAGATAAAATAGTTACATTAAAAAGGAAGAGGCAATACATGCCACGTGTTTCAAAGCACACGCCTGTTCCAAAGCTCTTTTGCAGCTCTTGGTATGGGTAAGGGGCTGGGATACCAAAGCATTTTCCCTCATGGCACAGCCACGTGAGTCCGTCTCCTGTCCCATCAGCATTTTTCCCTATCAGCTGAGGCCTTCTTCCCTCTTTCAAATTTAGCTGAAACGAGCCAAATTCAAAAATCACGTCAGGGAGGAGGACACGATGGTGGTGGACAGACAGGCAGTGCGGTTGCATAAGCTTCACTTCCTAAGGAAATGAGGCAAAAGAAGATTGAGACGCCCTGGTTGAAGCGATAGGGAATGTGCATTCCCGTCTCCCTTGGCAGCAGCGCTGTGTGGCGATGGCTGATCTTTTATCACCTCTCTAAACGAAGAGCAGCTGGGACTGTGTGATAAATCTTGCCCGTGCCCCATCCCACTGATGAAATAACTCGTAAGTTGTCAGTGCAAAAAAGGATGTGCTGCATTTCTTCCCCTTATTAGCAGAAATAACAAGCCTGTGTCTGATAATCCGGCCTGCGTGGAAACGTCAACCCTTCCACTTTCCACCTGAATGAATCAACGGAGCTCTCTTACCCTAATCTCACAGCGTGCCAGGGAACCTGCTTCCTCTCCAGGTAGCTCCATCCTATAAAGCACTGAAGCTCGTAGCGTAACAAAAATATTTCCAGGTGCATTTGGCTTTCGCAGAGGTACGTGCCACTGCCTGATAAGGGTGCCTATTGTACTCTGCCATCCCACTAAGTGCATGGCTGCAGATGGAACTTGTCGCAGCAGACAGGGGGGGCACAGTGGTTGGTTGAGGAAACCGGCTGGAGGGAGACCTGACTGACAATGAAAGTGCAGGTGCCTGTGCTTGGCACTGGCATGAGCACAAGCCGTGTGGAAAGGAGGGGACAGGGCCTAAGGTCACTTCCCTCTGGGAAGGGAACCATGAGCTTTTAATGAGAGACCTCATGAAGCATTTCCTCCCGCTCGCCCTGTCTCCCTGCGGCTGCAGAGCTGCCAGCTGCGACAGTTTCCCTGGGTGGGTTTGTGAGGGGAAAAGGGACCGGTTTCCTCACACAGCCGGTGTTCACCGCAGGGATCTGTTCGTTAGTTTGCCTTGTCCCTGCTCTCGCTGATTCAATCTGTCCGGGTTTTCGGAGGCGGGACTGAGGCGGGGAGGGTGCCCCAGCGCCTGGCTCCGGCTGGAAATCCCCGAGCAGCCCCGCGGCCACGCTGCCCACACGCGCCCGCCCCTGTCCAAAGCGCGGAGTGCGGGTGGCTGTGTAGCCAGATGCCCCGGGGCGCTGCCGCGGCAAGGCCGGGCCCAACTGCTCCGGGGCCGGGTTGGCTCCTGCCGCTATAGGAACGCTCCGCCCGGCCCGCGGCCCTTCGGACGCAGCAACCGCAGCACCTTCGCCTCCGCGCGGCGATCGGCCGCGGATAACTCGGGCCCGGCCCAGCCCGGGCCAGCCCCGCCCCCGGAGGCCGGGGCCAGCCCCGCCGTGTCCCCGCGCGGCCGCCGTAGGGCGGCACGTGGCTGTCTCGCGCCGCCTCGCTCCGCAGCGCTGGCGTAAGTGGCGGCGGGAGGCGCGGGGCCGGAGCGGGGGTAGCAGCGGCCGCGGCCTGTCCTGTCCTGTCCCTTCCCTTCCCTTCCCGCCCGGCGGAGCCGCCCGTCGCCGCCTGTGCTCGGGGACGATGCTGCGGCTGCGGTGGGGGCTGAGGGTTGTGAGCTGCGGCCTCTCCGCCCCGGGGAGCGCGGCGTGCGGCGGGCCCGGGCCCCGGCTGCGCACAGTGCGTACCCGCCGGGCTCTGCCGCTCGCCTCGGGGAGCCGGTAGCTGGGGTGGGCCGTGTGGGGTGGTTCCGAGCCTTGGGGAGCCGCCTTCTGAGCTTGTCGGTTTTCCCGTCGGGTTGCGGGCTCAGGGCTGCCGGTCGGGCCCGGCTGTGTCGGACCCGGCTTCCCTTCTCCGCCGGTGAACGGCGGCGGCCTCAGGGGAGCGACAGGGCCCAGGAGGGAGCAGGGGGTGGGCGCCCTTCCTGCCTCCAGCGTGTTAAACAGCTCTGGGTGCCCCCTCTGCTGCTGCGGGGGATGGAGCTGCCACCTTTTGCCTCGGCTCCTTGCCGAGTCCTGTGTGTTCTGTCCCTTGCAGGTTCTTACCATGGCTGAGGATTTGGTAGCAGCGGTTGCCAGCCAGACAAAGAGACTGAACAACAGCAGTGAGGTGGTTGCCAGGCTAGAAGAAAATGGGCATCAAAATAAAAAGTTGAAGAGAGATGCGGATGAGCAAGATGCAGAGGATCAGAATAAAAAGTCACCCAAAAGGAAGATTGTGTTGTTGATGGCATATTCAGGAAAAGGCTACCATGGGATGCAAGTATGTGGTTTGGCAAAACAACGTGGCCTGCTTATTTGTTGAAGTCCATTAGGTTTATAACTGTAGTCATACTTACAGAGTAGGGAAGCAGTTGCAGTGTGAAAAGCTGGGGTAGGAATAATGCATGCCTGGCTTCAAATGGCTTGGTAGTAACTCGAGTACAAAAAAAGTCAGTGGTTCATCTCTGATATTTGGTGATTCTAATGAGTCTGTGTTGTCTATAGAGCATCAGCAGAAAATCTTTCAAAAACTGCTGCAGACAGGGCTTGTGAGGAGACTGAAAGCATGGGCACTGCAATTCTGTCAAAACCTGAGGGCTGTCTAGTGATCCTCTTCTGACCAGCTCTACCTTCTGCTTGAAGCTTTACATTTCATAGCAGTTGGACTTTGTTGGGTTTCTTTTAGGTTAGACCTCAAGTTGTCTCGCTACATGCAGACTCCAAAGAACAGAGCTGTGGATTCGAATTAAACAAATTTGCATCTATGTTTCTGAGTCTTGTACTTCTAAAAATATTATCTGTACTTGAAGACACTTTAAATATTCCTTTTTTTTTTCTGATGCACTCTAATGGAGTGGCTTGTAGCGTTTTAGAAACAGAAAAGCTATTGCAAGACTTGTATGTTTGCATGTGGGAGAAAAGAGATGTGTCTGTGTTACAGCACCAGCACCCGAGCAGTGCCCCAGCACCAGATTTGCCCGTGCAGGGATGATCTTGTGGCATGCAATCCTGGCAGCAAGAGGATGATGTTGCTCCATCTGCTGCTCCTCTCAGCACACTGCAAGCTCCATACAAGCTCTTGAGGCATATTTTAAAAGCTTCATGGGATAATTGATAAGATTGCACACAGACAGGAGAGTCTTTCATCCTCATGCAACAAAGTAAAGTTGTTCAATAGCAGTAAACCTTATGCTTGTGGGCACATCCGTGTGAGTGCCTGTCAGTTTTACTGCTCTCCTAATGGAATGGCGTGTGCTCTGCAGCCTTACACACAAGTGGAGTTGTCATTTCTCCTGTAGTTCATCTGTGAGCTGAGTGCAGAAGTCACTGAAGGGAACCACAGTCTGTGTCATACAGCAGCTCGGTTGAACAGAGCACAAGGCCCCAGGCTTGCACCTAGAAGCAGAATTTGCAGAGGCTAGGTGTGGAGTAGCAGCTGTTAACTTGCAGGCACTGGAACAGTGTTTCATTGGTGCTGTTTCATGCAGATGAAGGAATCATCAAAAAATTACATTGCAGAGTGAAAGTAGAAATGATCCTTCACTTGCAGTAACAGTAAAAGGTAATCAGAACGTGGATGTTTTATTAACACCCTCTGGTACAGTGTAGGTAGTTTTGTTAGAGAATGGCAGTGCTTTTGGGGCTGGGAAGGGAAGACTTTTAAAGAATTTCACAAGTGTTTGATTAGCAGAATTTCTCAGTTACCAACTTCAGTTATCCAGTTATTACTATTTGTTCTATTTCTTATTTTTACTATATATCCTCTTTTAGAGAAATGTGGGATCTTCACAGTTCAAGACGATTGAAGATGACCTGGTATCTGCTCTCGTTCAGTCAGGCTGCATCCCAGAAAACCACGGGGAAGATATGAAGAAAATGTCTTTTCAGCGGTGTGCTCGAACAGATAAGGTACAGTCATTCCAGCCTGTACTCTCAGGAACCCTGGTGTATCCCTGCCAGTGCTACTGGGATTAGCTGGTAAAGCAGTGTCTAGAGTGAGATGCAATAGCAAATACTGTTCACAGTGAATGTGGCTTGAGACTTCTTCTTTCATCCGTTACTCAATTTAAGTACAAGGAAATATTTAGAAAGCACAGGATGTTGATTAGATCCTGTTTGTAAAGCTGGTGCTTCATACCTGAACTTTGTGTTTCTGTCATGTTCATCTGCTTCAGCATCCCAGCCTGCTGCTGCTCCTCATTGTTGTTGCTGCCTGGTTGATGCAGTGCTTGAGAGTTTAGCTGCATCTCAGTTGTTTTTAAGCCTGCCACTGTGGGGTTTCAAGTCTGGACTGGAGTTCATGGCTGATCTTATATATAAGTAACTTCTTTTCAGTTGGTGCTTTACTTAATAGCAGTCAAATACAGTGAGATGTCATGGAAGGGAGTGCAATGTTCTGCTCTCTAAGATCACTAAGGTGCTGTATGGCTGTACAGCACCAGCAGGTCTTCCAGGAGTACTCTGACTTGGATTTCTGCCTGTGGCCTTGCCTTTGCCTCGCTTCAGCCTGAAATGACCAGTGAGAGGAAAGAATAAACTTGTTCTTCAGCTATTTCAGTTCTGGAAGTGCAATCCCAGAGCTTCCAAGGTACATAATTATGTGTTTGTGTGTTTTATGGTTTTCATAGGGTGTGTCTGCAGCTGGACAGATTGTGTCGCTAAAGGTCAGGCTTATAGATGACATCTTAGAAAAGATCAATAACCATCTTCCTTCTCACATCAGAATTCTGGGTAAGGACACTGGAATAGGCAGAGAAAATATTTTCAAAGAGGAGCTTTCTCCTGCAGAAAGTCTCTCCTTTACAATTATAATTTTACTAATAAGGGGCTTGGTTTTAACATAAATCATAAAAAATGTCTCTGTTGGTTTGGAATTAGTATCCTATAAAATAAATCTAGCTTTTGATTATGTTTTATTTTTAAAACATTCCTGTTGGTAGGAGGGAAATCACAAACAGGTTGTAACCTACTGAGTCAAAAATCTAATGTCACTTTTAAAACAAGGTCTGAAGAGAGTCACTGGGGGATTCAACTCCAAGAACAAATGTGATGCCAGAACCTACTCCTACATGCTGCCAACATTTGCCTTTGCCCATAAAGACTGTGATGTGCAAGAAGAGGTTTATCGACTGGACACAGAGACCCTTGAAAAAGTCAATAAACTGCTTGCATGCTATAAAGGAACGCACAACTTCCACAACTTCACATCTCAGAAGGGACCCAGGGACCCCAGCGCCAAGCGGTACATAATGGAGATATACTGTGGAGAGCCATTTGTGAGGGAAAACATTGAATTTGCAGTGATCAAAGTGAAAGGTCAGAGTTTCATGATGCACCAAATACGGAAGATGATTGGGCTGGTGATAGCTATTGTTAAAGGTTATGCTGCTGAAACTATCCTAGAGCTCAGCTGGGGGGAGGAGAAAGTAGATGTCCCCAAAGCCCCAGGACTCGGGCTGGTTTTGGAAAGAGTACACTTTGAAAAATACAACAGACGTTTTGGAAATGATGGCCTGCATGAGCCGCTGGAGTGGGCAGAGGAGGAGGAGAAGATTGCTGTTTTCAAAGAGCAGTATATTTATCCTACCATTATCAACACAGAAAGGGAGGAGAAATCCATGGCAAACTGGCTAAACACCCTCTCCATTCACGACTTCAACTCCTCTGCTGTTGGGATGCAAACTGACAACAAAAATTCAAAGGTAACAATTGAAGCCGTTATTTTATCAAATGGAAGCTGTCAAGCTGAAGTGGCTCTTCCCTTACTAGCATTTTTGTTTTCCATGACTGTGCTGTGGAAGGTGGCAGTCATCTGGAGTATGAAACGTGTATTATCTTGTCTGTCTTTGTGCACCTGATGATGGTGGAATGAATTACACAAAGTGCTATTTTTGCAGGGTTTTGCATGGGGCAGTTGAGGGAGGGAGGATGAAATGCTTTTAAGCACAGGCCAATTTGCAGAATCATAAACTGGCAACAGACATTGTGGACCCATTACCATCTTTTGCTATTGTGAAGCTGTTTGAGAGACTAGTTTTCAGCTTGACAATTTCCCTTTAAATAACTGCTGGCTCTCTGTGTTCCCTGACTTGGGGCTGGTTCTCATTTTGTGTAGTGCTCCATTCACTGATAAGGTTTGGAATTGGGGAAATTTAGGACCCATTTTTTAAAGTAAATCTGCCACGAGCTCAAAATGGGTCATTGGAACAGCTCCATACTGAGTAAAATGGGATATTGTGGAGTCTGACTTCTGACAACAGGAACTGCTTTCAACTCTAAGTTGCAATAAAACAGAGGTGTAGAAAGTGTAGAACACATTTTTAAGAAAATTGTAGAGGTTTGTTGGTTTTTTTTTTTTCCTGGTTGAGTTGTAGAATAGCTTCACAAGATAAGAGTGGACAGATGTTTGGGGCATGATAAAAGTAGGTTAGAAACCACATGAGGAAGCTTGAGTCAAACTCTCAAAGTATTTCTTTAAGTTGACAACCACTGGAGTGACTTAACATGCAGCAGTGCTTGACTGGAGAAGTCTCTGATATACCTGATCTAACTTTGAAGCAAGCCCTGCTAGAGTGGGGGGTTGGACTTGATGACACAAAGATCCTTACAGTTAAGTATGTAATTCAAATTTTCTTGGTCAGAGGGCTGGCAAATCTTCGAAGGATGAATTATGGACAGAGCTGACTTCTACATAGTGCAACTCAGAAGAAAATAATGATCTTTTCTCACTTAACGGAGTCCTTAAAATTAGCTTTATTTTTTGCAGATACTGATGTGCTCTAAAGAACTTTAGGTTTAATCCCATCTCTGCTATTTTTTGTTCGACTATGAGAAAGAGTTTCAACATCTAAAATAAAATGTACGGCATTGTTGAACAGTACAAGCAAGATACCAGAAATTTCTCAGGGTTATTTTTTTCACTTGTGGTAATTGTTTTTCTGAAGTATAGTGCTGTATGAGGACATTTGTGACAGGAGGTTATGACAAATGCTGTGCTAGTTTGGTTAAATGGGACCTGAAGAGACCATGTACTGCAGAGTGTCCTTACTTGGCTCAGGGGTCTCGATGATAACGTTGACAGGACATGCTGCTGACAGGTTCAGAATCGTTGATTTATTGCTAGCAGGAGGCAGGTCTGCTTGCTTTAGATAAACTCAACCACATACAGTTTTGGCGTCACAGTTAAGCACAAGCTGTCTGGAGAAGGATAAATAAGGGGTGATATGACAGACTTCTCTGAGATTTATCAGGCTGTTTGCACTTTAATGAGCTGTGCTTGCTGTTACAAAGGCAACTGTCTAAGTCTCAGTGTTTGTTTTGTTGTAGCACATTAAATTGTCAGTGTTACATTCAGGGGATTTGGAGGTTTCTGTGTTTTCAGCAAGTGGTGATGAGGGGAAAAAAAGGAGTAACTACAGGCATATTGTCATGTTAGCCTTGCTTTATAAAATCCTTTGATGCCAATCATTTCAGTCCAAACAGTTGCTTCAAAAGAAGTACGTAAATGCCTTAAATTTATCACACCATATCGACCTACTCCTGAAGGAGCAGCTCCCAGTGAAGAACTCTTTGACTTCAGTTTCCTTTTAAGTTGCTAACGTGTAGTATTTCCCTGATACTAGTTTGTACACCTGACTTCATTTTTAAACAAGTATTAGTGAGCCCTTGAATATCTCAGATACAGTTTGGATATAAATTCTATGTAGCAGACAAAATTCTCAAAATCTGGCTTTAGACAATGTAACAAACAGCTTTTGAGGGACTTGGGTGAAAAAAGTTACCTTGTCTCAACTGCCTTTATTTTAGACATCAGCATTTTGTGTTATTATCCATTTTTTCAGTTTACCATGGGTGTAAATATAAACAAGAAAAAATCTCTTCTGCTAGTGTGTAATCCAATGTACTTTTCCTTGCTACAAGCATCATCGTTTACTATCACAGAAGTTTGTTACAATAGATGGGTCTAAGACATGAAGTTGTGATCTAGCCTCATTTTCTTGCCAATTTTTGAGACGTTTAAAGTCAATGTCTTTCATGTAGGTCAGTCTCTAGATGTAGATGAAATAACAATAAACCATCTTCCATTTTACTTTACAGAACAGCAGCGATCTCGAAGGCAGTGATGGTTGTGACGATGATTCCGACTGAGCCAATAAGTGGCTGGGGGTGAGACCCTTGCTGCTTGCAATTCCATTTGTCTACAAAAAAAGTGGCCTTTCTAAATCCAGGAATCCAGTAACACAGGGGTTTGTGTGCTTACAGAACAAGAACTTGTTGCCCAGGAGAAACTGGGGGAAAAAAAAAACCCCACAGTAGAAAAAGAAGCTTTTTATACCACTGACTTGATTCACCTGACTGATATACTTGAAAACAGTGTAACAAGAAAGAAGCTTTCTAAAAGAATCTTGTCATGCAGGATATCTTAATTGCTCTTTGAATGTTTTTATTATATGTTTACGTGGAAAATAGTATTTTAAATATGTATAATCTCTGCATAAAGATGGAGCAAAACATTTTAATATACTCTTTTTTTAATTATTATTATGAAGTTGAGTCCATGAACTTTTGATTATTTTTATTATTTTCTTCACCTTTATTTGACCCGATCTTTAAACACCATTAAGCTTTTACTTTCCATATCATCTGTGACTTCCCCGAGGAATAACATGCATGGGTTAGAAGCTTATTATCACGCTGACTGCTGTGAATTCTTTTGGTATCAAAACAAATTTTCTGTGTTTTCTAAAGCTCTGTGAGTCTAAAAGAAATGATTCCTTCCTCAGGGAGAGGTCTTAATTTTGGAACGTGGACTGAACCGTGTATTTCAAGATGAGACCTTTTCTTTGGGAGGTGTCATCCTCCCAGTATTGCCATGTGCTTGGGCGGACTTGAGAGTACCGATGCGCATCAACCTGGCTCATTTGGCCTTTCCTGCCCCAGGTGTCATTTCACACACAAGTAGCTGAGATGTGAGAGAAGATGTAAATTAATTTTTAGGGCTGCAATTCAAAGTGTGCAGCCATCAATGTTCTAGAATTGCCTGTGGTGAATCACTAAATGTGTTGCTGCTGGTTTAGGGGGTTGGTTTTTAGTGGAAGCTATAGCCAGCTGCTAGATTCGGGGTTGAATCAACTTAGCCTGTGTGAGGGGAACAGTGCTGACTTCCTCTGTCTTTAATTGGGTCTGTACTCACTTTGTGTGTGTGAACTCTTAATGCCCATCCAGCTGCTCCGAATAGAGGAATGTGTGCGATGGTTGGGAAACACATGTCTGAGGCCTGTCTTCCTTTGGGAACTCATTTTAATTTTCTGTGTTTTGGGGATCTGCATACTCTGGAGCACTTGTTCTCCTTTCTCCAAGTGTGGCTTGACTTCTGGTTCTTGTGTCCAACTTTATGTCGAGATAGTGGAAGACAAAACAGGAAAGGCAGCAGCCCTGTCTGCTTAGAGAACACTTTTGGATGGGGTGGAACAAGACTCTCCAAGCATTCAGGTATTAGTACAAGTGCTGGATACACTCCCCCAGCTGGGTCTGGATGGAGACCTGCTTTGTAATGTGGCAGTTACTGAAAACCAGGAGCCAGCTCTTTGCTCCTACATTCAGTGGTTTCTGACTGAAGCCTCTAATTTTATGGCTTCTGATGGAATTAATTTTTTTTTTACTGCCAGAGGTCAGCTGTCCTTTAAAAAGGGATTTGTTTGTTTATTTTATCTGGGTTTTAATTAGAGATTTTTTATTTTATCATGAAGGCCTTGCTCTGCTTTAAGAGAGCAAATGTGTAAAAATGGTGTGGAGAGGGACTCCTGATTTTCATTTATATCCCTTGCCAGATGATACTATTGACCTAATTCACTTCAGTCTTCTATCCAAAGCTCTATCTTTCTGTACATTTCAATCAGGAAAAACCTACCTTTATCTGCTTATTAGGAAGGCTCCACAACTGGCACGGACCTCAGCTGAAATCAACAAGACTAGAAAACTAATAATTAAAAAGGGCATTTCTTACCTCTGGGTCTGTGTGCCGTTTTATTTCCTGGGGATTAGTAGTTTGGTATTTGAGCTCCGGTTTTAGTGCAGGAGCTGAATAAATTACCCCTTACAAAAATAGGGTGTCACGGGGACCAGACCAAGGCCGAACCCCGCGCGGGCTCCAGGTGCCTGCACCCGGGCCCGCCCGAGACCCAGCGCGGGGCCCTGAGGCCCCTCGGGTGAGGGGAACGCGGAGCCTCCGCTGCCGCCACCCAGCCGGAGCCCTGGCCGAGCCGCGGCCCTTTGCGCCTGCGCAGAGCAGGGCGGCTTCAGCCCGCGGCGGGTGGGACGAGCGGGGCCGCTCCCCCCAGGTGAGAGTGGGGTGGTCTCGCTCGGTGCCCGGCGGAGCGGAGCCCGGGCCGTGTGGGGAACGGGGCACCGAGCGGGGCGGGAGGTGGGGCTCGGGTGTGTGCCGGGGCGGTGTCGGTGCTGGCGAACGGGGCACCGAGCGGTGCCGGAGGCGGGGTTCGGGTGCGCGTCGGGGCTGTGCTGGGGAACGGGGCAGGGAGCGGGGCGGGCGCTCCGGGGCAGCTGGCGCAGGGCTCCCTGTGCCCGCCGCGGTCTGCGCGCCCAGGGGCCGTGCCGGGGCTGCGGAGCGGGGCGTCAGAGCCCGTTTTTCCCCTCGCTGGAAGGTGGAGGGCGTTGGATGAACTGTCCCCCTCCCACCGCGGGTAGCGCGGCCCCGCCGGGACGGGACGGGACAGGGCGGTGCGCGGGGTGGGTGAGGAGGCGGCTGTGCCGCGGGGGGGAAGGTGCGGGGCCCGCTCCGCACAGCACCGGCGGGCTCCGGGAGCGCCTCGGAGCAGAGCGGGTTTGGCGGTGCCTTGCCCTTGTGCCTTCGGAGAACTTCATTTCTGTGCCAGAGCTGCCTCGCAGCCTGGCCGGGAGCGCTGCGGGTGTTACCATAGTTTCGAGGCAGCGTTTAAACCCTGCTTGGATGTGTATTAATGGCGTGTAGGATAAACCGTTCTGCACCTCAAACTGCTGCGCTTTATGGAACGAGGGATCTGGGAACTGCGTGAGCGAGGCCAGGCAGCACCCCGTTGTTACAGCTTCCGTCATCTCCAGTGCATGGCCCTGCGTGAGAGCACTGGCCTGGCCATCTCCACACTGACTGTGGCATCGGTCACCCCCAGTCGTGCGCTGCAGAAAGCCGAAAGCCCCCTTTGACTGTCCCGTGTCGTCTTCGAAGTCCAAGTGTACCCAGCCGAGACTTGGTATGTGCTCCAGGAACCCTCTGTGTCCAACTGCGAGAAAGAAAGTAACTGGATAAATCTACTGGAATGAAAAATCAAGTGGTTAAATTGAGTTGCAAGGTTGATGACCATTGAGATGGACCCTATACAAGTCGGGCAGGAAGCAATCCTGTGGCCACAAAACCCCATTTCCTAGCAAAATAAAGAGAATGTAAAAATGAAATAAAAGATAAATGTGGCTAGAGCTTTGGAAGTGTTAGACTGCTGTACCATTTTATTGATAATTAGATACTTCATTAGGTTAACTTAATTTTAGTTCCAAAATAGTACTTCACAGAGAGACTCATAATTAGTTTTGATAGTGGCTTAAAAAAAAAGTCACGAGCTTTAAAATAATGCTGGTATATCTAGTACATATATTAATGACTTATGATAAAGTATTTAAGATCAAATGTAAGTTTTAAGCTTTGTAATTAAAGATAATTGCTTTAATGAGGTTTTCTGTAATTGTAACATTATATCTAATACCAATTATTATGTGATTTAAAAACCCTCTGGAGAAAATGTTAGAAATCTTAGTGAGTGCTGCACATCTCATTTTCCATGCATTGGGCTTAAATTTGTACCCTCTGTGCCCAATTTGTTGCTTTCTTTAATTGATGTTGTTGTAGGAAATTTTTCCTTTTTGGTCATTTGATCCCCTGATGGAGGTTGGTTGCCTAGCTGGTGCCTCTCTGTAGGGTGCTGCTAAAAAAAAGATTTCTGTGTTGTCAGGTAAAGAGCCAATCAGTAGATTCTAGACTAGTGTGGTGACTGATCTGCATCTTCGTAGCTTTCAGGTAACCCACTGTATTGTGGTATGGTAGGAAGTTGATTTGATCAACTATGTAACTGTCTGTACTGCCACTTTCTTTGGTTCTTTTTGATATTCTGCTATTTTAATTACTGAAATTGCAATTTTTAAAAGCTTCTCTGCAGGTGGAATGCCTCCTGTTCTTCAAGTGGCTCAGCAGATTAGCCAAGAGCAAAACCAACAGCAAAATGGACCAAATGTGTCAAGTTTGCATAGTTCCTTACCTGCTCCACGCAGCAGGAACCTAGCTTTTCTTCAGCAAGTATAACCATCAGCCTGTGATAAGGAGTGTGTGGTTTTGGTCCCACCTCTAGTTCCTGTGCAACAACAGGTATCGGATTTGCATGTTATATTGTAGGTGGCTTTGAGTGGCTGTTTTATGTGTATTGTAACTGCTGTTGCCATCTGTTCTGCACCATTAAATAGCCTGTCTGGATACCGGGTAGAAACTAGCCTCAGAAACAGAGCAGTAACATCTGTCTCAGTAAGAAAGCCTAGACAAGATTAATTTTTGCCACTTTACCTCTACTTTCCCTTGAAATTTTACTTTTGCAAAGAACCTGTCTGTCCATTTATGTCATTTGCTATGTCTACCTAACTCTCAGATTAAAGATTCTTGTGCTAGATTTTAATTTTCATTGAATCAAATTCCTTTCAGGCTTCAAAGTAAACCTCAGCCAGGTGTGGAAGGTTGCAGGTCAGTAAATTACAAGGTGCAGCAAGAGGGAACAGCATCCAAACCTCTCACTGGCAGCGTTGTCCTTTGTGTTTTCTGTGGAGACTTTGTGGATGACAGAATTTATTGCTTCCAGCCTGGGGAGAAACGAGCAAGTAATTTCAGTAGTTTTTGCAAAAGACTTTGCCAAGCGCTAATGATTTGCTTCAGATCGCTGTTGTAGAGCACAGCAGGGTGCAAATCTTTCTAATAAAACTTTGTGCTCATTTAAATTTAGAATGCTCTGTAGGTAGCTGTGTCTCTCCTTTGGTTTTAATTAATGGTGCAGACATGCCATATGATTTTTCTTGAAAAAAGAAAAGGAATGAGAAGGAATCGGGCAGATTCTCTAGGGAAGTAGAATTTGTTCTTGTAGTGAAATCCTAGAAGGAGATTTAATTAAACAGAATCAATTCTTTTAACTTTTTACGCAGCATATTTAGAATAAAAGGGGAGGAATCACAATGAAAATTTGTGCTGCTTGTGCTTGCTTGCCAGCAGTTGCAGGATGCTTGCATGTGTTAATAAAAATGCCCTGAACTGAATGTATTTTTATATGAACTTTTTAGAGAATTCTGCCCATCTGCCATCTGGCAGAGCCGTTCAGTTCTGTGAAAATTCTCACTGAATCAGCCTTGCTGATTCTCATCTTCTGATGAGCTCTAGAGCTGCTACAGCTTAGGAGGAAAAAAATCGAGTTGCGAAGACTCAGTACCACTGCATCTCAAAATTCTCTACTGATTTTACACTGCATCACAAAGTCCTTCAGAGACTTTACATAAATCTGCACGAGAGGTGTTTATTCCTTATCTTTTAATAAAGTGCAACTTCAGACAGCATAGCATGTTCCCAAGGACTGAACAATAATTTCTGTTGGGTATTCACATAACATTTTTCAATGTCTCTGTCTTGGCTTTGTGTTGTGCAGTAGGGAATATAAGTTTGATTTTGTTTACTTCAAGGAAAATGAAATTCTGCAGCGAATATCAGCACTGAGGAAAGAAGGTTTATGGTCTCCGAGACGTCTGCCCGAACTCCAAGAGGCCCCACGGCACAAATCACACCACGATTATCTTTTGGAAGAAATGCAGTGGATGGCAACTGATTTTTTTCAAGAAAGAAGATGGAAGATGATAACTGCCAAGAGAGTAAAATGAATTTGATCTTTTCATCCAGAAAAAGGGGGAAGAATAGGCAGGATGCGATTGCTGAGGTTTTGTGAACTTTGTTTTGCCCCTCCACTGTGTTTGTAAAGTTTGGGCAGTACTCCTAAAGGGATTATATATATTTATTTCTTTTTCTTTCTTTAGAAATATGCTTTCTAGATAGAACAAAGTAAGAAGTCAAAATGATTTTATGTTTTTGGGGGTTTTTTTCAGCTGATTTTAAGTGCGGTTTGTCATTGCAAGGATATGATACTTCTTAAGGAAACATGCAAAAAAAAGAGAGGAGAAGCAACTGAGGGCTGCTGCTGCTGTTACTGCTAGAGAAATGGAACATTTCTGGTGCACCATTAAACAGGTAAATGAAAAGAAAAAAAAGCATAAATCTAAAGATGTACTGAATAAAAACCTATTGGACCACGACAGCAAGAATGTTAGAACTGAGCTTTGCTCAGCCCACAGAGTGAATATTCTCTGTTGGTAAAGACAGCTCCCTGTTGTGGTTGCCTGAGTACATTCAGGCCTTATATGTCATGGAGGAGAGTGCTTTGCTAATCCTAGTCGGTGCAGTTGGCTCGCTGCGGACGCTTTAGTTTTGATGTGAGTTATTCTTTGGTAGCTCCTGCTTGTTATGTGGATGACTTCTATTCATGGTCAGTGTTGTACACACTATTTTTTTCCTTTGCGTTCTCTGCATTGTAGTGTGTCTGATGCCTGGCTTACTGTTGAAGAAATGTGAAGTAATTCACTGCTGGATTTGAAGCTAAACACAATCATGTTTATAATTTCACGCTGCTCTTCCATGCCCCCTTTCTCCATTTTAGGTGGTAGATTTAAAACTGCCAGTAGAGTTGGAAGAGAGGAGGAAGAAAGCATTAAACTCACAGAACACCTCAAAAAAAGGTAATAAGAACCTAGGACTTTTTTTTTTTTTCCCCCATGACTGTTCCTTTGTTCTTTTGCATACTTATAGTAGCGGTATAAACTCACCAAAACAAACGTTTAGGAGCTAGTATTTTGGTCTTAGTTTTGAGTCATAAGTGTCTCTTCTCTAACTCACTAACTTCTGTAGATTATTAAGGCTTTGATAAACACACTGTAAAGGCTTT
The DNA here is from genome assembly GCA_025331215.1 of Actenoides lindsayi. Lineage (NCBI taxonomy): Eukaryota > Metazoa > Chordata > Aves > Coraciiformes > Alcedinidae > Actenoides > Actenoides lindsayi. The sequence continues at coordinate 13,977 of WTSP01022007.1, read as the reverse complement.
TTGTTGCTGTGCACTTGTTTATATCAGGATTTAGTTTTATGTCCCTTGGGGGCCATCCATGAGACTGAATTCACTAAAACCAGCATGTGTGCACCTGTGTCCCACTGCAGTTTGCCCTTGTTTGTGTTGTGAGGTTTGACAAGCTTACAGTATTATTACAGTGTAGAACTCTTGTGTTCTTTAGGCCCTGTAGTAGCTGTAAATGGCATTAAATCAGGTAATGAATTATTAATCTCGGATATGGCAGCACCATGATTTTTATTGTTTTGTGCAGAAATAAGAGACTCTTTGAATCAGAAAGAGAGCCTTCAGAAGGAGGTGGTAGTTCCAGATCTTCTCACGTCTAATGTAGAGAAATACATGGCAGACTTAGCAGACATTGCTGCTGCTGCTGCTGCAGAAGAGCTGTTACCCAAAGGTAGTTCTCAAATCACAACAGTAGAAAAAAGTGATACTCCATCCTTACTACGTGGCACTCTTAGAGGTTATCAGAAGACTGGACTGGAGTGGTTGGCAAAGCTGTATGAGATGAATCTCAGTGGTGTTCTGGCTGATGAAGTTGGACTTGGAAAAGCAGTGCAAGTTGTTGCTTTTTTTGCACACCTGGCATGTAATGAAGGTATGATATATTGTAGATCTTTTATTGTATGAGTTTGTATTTTTAACAATTCATTAGTGAATGTGTTTTCAGTAGGGGGTGTGTGTGTGGGTGTTTCTTCTTTACAAAGCCAGTTTCTGATAAGGATATTCTATATACTGTTTCAAACATCACAACCAGGGAGCTAAACTGAGCATTCTCTTCCCTTTCGGGATTTTGAAAGCTTTGAAGAACTTCACTGGGATTAAATGCAAGATAATCTATTTCAATCCCAGAAGAGGAAACATTTAGTAATTGCTCTGAAAGCCATCAAAAAAGCCTTTAGGTTTTTTGTGTTGCAGGAATGGACTGACCCCAACAACTTTAATGTATGTATTGCCTCCTGCAAGCACTTCTTTAAAGATTTTGAAGCATTAATGAAAGTACAATGGAGGTACCTAGTTTTAGATGAAAGGCGGAATGGTAATAATCTGACAGAGAAGTACTGGGATGCAATATTCAGTCTCCAGAGGTCTGAAGCATTCATTTAAATTTTTCTTTTTGCTTTTGTGTATCAGTTACTTTCTGAAATCTCTTCAGCACTTATAACTGCAGGGTTTTTATATTTTCTTGCTGTGGTCTATCTTAAGTTGTGAAATAGATTTTATCTTAATTATTTTCCTTGCTCACAGTCATCATCGCTTACTCTTGATGGATACACTTCTGCCTCCTGCCTTAAAAGATCTGTGGGCCATTGCCTGTTTCCTGATTCCAGGGATTTCCCAGTCCTATCTGGATTTTACAAAGGTGGCATCTGTGGAGGGGAATGAAGATCGTTACTGGAAGGTTGCAGTGAAACTGCAGAGAGTACGTCTCCCTTGAGGATATTGTCTTAATTCTAGTATCTCTTGCTCTGAGGAGATACAATTAGGAAATCATTGTTTTTTATTCTTTTAGGTAGTGCAGTCATTTATTTTGAGGAGGTCCAGAATTCAGGTTGAGAAGCAGTTACCAAGGAAATATGAGCACGTGATAACATGCACTTTTTCTAATCGGCAGAAGTCAATGTACAAAGACATCTTGTCTCAACCAAGGTACATCTGGTGAGTAGTTCTTAACTGTTCACTCATCATTACAGTTAGGAGCTATTCCAGTTAGATGAAGAGCTTGTTTGCTGGTGTGTGATTTCTAAGTGAGTCATGGGCAAGCCTAAAGATTAAAAGACATTGGCATAATTACAGTGCTGTGCATGCTAATCATGTTCTACACTAAGTGGTAATTGCATTCAGCCATTTCTTTATCCTGTGTTTGCTTATTTATAGCTAGTTGTTTTACAAGGTGAAAGGAAGCATAAATAAACAGTATTTGCAGATTATGAGACAAAATAGGTATGGGACAAAATATTTATAATGTAGGCAATTGACCATGTGTCACAGTTTTTGTCTAAACTTAGTTCTTAAGTTATTTAGGAACTGGGTATCCTTGGTTATACGTTACATTGCTTTTCTGATATGTCTAGTGTTTATTTTCAAATGAATTTGATAATTTAAAGTGGTATTTATTCAGGTATAAAAAAAACCCCAAAAACAAACAAAACCAACAAAAGGCCTTAATATTGACAGTATGTGTTCCAGAGTGTCATTTCCAATTGTAACATTGGCTATTTGAGAAATGCATGATAATATTAATTTTAAAGTAAGAATATATTCTATAAATTATTAAAAGTTTGTATAAGTGTGAAAGAAGCTGGAGGAGAGGAAGACTGCATTTTTAAACTCATACATTTCTAAGTTTCGTAACTTGGTGTTAGCAGATTTATTCCGAAAAACTCAATTTGCAGAAAGACCTAAGCCCCTAAAAACCACTGCTTTTAAAAGAGAATTTAAAATGTATTTTCATTTTGAATAACAGAACTCAAGAATGTCTTAGAAGTGGGCAGTTGGTCAGTGTCCTCCATGTTCTGATGCAGCTGCTACGAGTGTGTAATCATCCTGAGCTGATAAGCCCCCGGCTTCCCAGTTCTTCCTGTGTGTTAGACAGACTGGAGCTTACAACTGCTTCGTTGGTGCTGAATGCACTAGGATGGGATCTTTGGAAGGTGAGTGGGGAAGTAATTCTATTGTGCTTGACTTGACTCGTAGAGCAGGTGGCTTAGGACATAAAATTTCTTACACATAATTCAGGTTCCAACTAAATTTCAAAATCTGAATTGCTAATGCATTTGTTTTTAGAAGCACCTGCTCAGATTATAAATAATAACCATTGACTTTACGGTAGTACTGAGTTTAGTAGGTACTCTGGGAATTTCCTGTCCTTCTCAAAGAAGGTCAGACTATTTTGCAACATTTTCTAGTTTTGCTTAAAGTTCCTAATTAACCTAAACTGATGGGCCTTAAAATCAAGGGAAAGGTGTCATTCTGGTCCTGTCCTGAGGAGCAGCAAGGGCACAGTTAACCTCTGTGTAGCTCTGGAAATGAGAAGCTGTATCAGATTTAGTTTATCAGTTTAGTTGCAACTGTAGTCTCTGTTAAAGTTACATTGCAAGGGATTTCATCTGTTTTTCTTTCTAGTGACTTCAGCAATCCTAAAGGATTAAGAAAGACTGGATAAAGCCGAAACAGTAGCATCACGTGTCCTGAGAAATTCAAATAGTTGCTCCTTTAAACCTGTTGGAAAAATCATTTTGGGGTGGGGGGACAGGGTAATGGTCAAAGGCTTGTAAAGGAAGTAGGGTCATGGTCACTTGTATCATAGTGGGAATGGATGAGCATGGAATGCCAGCTCTACAAAGACAAATCTTTTAGTAACAAGCATTGAATTAACTGCAGAGGTTGTAATTTGAGGGGGCTGTCCTGTTTTGGACTCTTAGTAACATGAGCACGATGCTCTATTTTCATGGTGTGGGTTGTTGAAACCTTTTAAAGTAACGGCAGCTGCTCTCTGCAAAGTCACGTGCCACTTGACTCTTCCATGTGTTGGTTTAATTCTGGCATCTGCTGTGAGCTTCTTAATCATTCTTAGATAGTGTGATATTGTTACTACTTTTTTTTTTAACTGCATTTGAATGGTAGTAGAATATTTCTTTAGATTGTTTTGGTGGTTTGTTTTGGTTTGTGGGTTTTTTTTTTTTCATAACTTAAGCACACAGACTGGTCTCTCTTTGATGTGATTGGGCTGGAAAACCAAATTACTCGTTATGAAGAACAAGTGCTGCCAAAACTGAAGGTAACTAGGAAGCTTATTGAAGAGATCTCCTGTTCTCCATCGTCACCCAGACTTGAGCCAGTGAAGCTCAAACCAAATAGGTATGCAGTGTTCCAGTGATTGACTGATTTAAGTAACAGATGGGTGTAAGTAGTATTTGTAAGGGCTGAGAGGGTTCATCCAAAAGCATTTGTTTTGCTTGCTGTCCTTTGTTTCTAAACTGATCGTTGCTAAATTCTGTACACCAGTCTTCTGAGGGAACACAAACTGCTTTTTACCACTTCATAGTTCTTTTCATTTATGAAGGCTCAGTTATGATCTTTCCTGACAAACTCAATAGAACTGAAGTCTGTTGTGGTTTTCATCAAAAAATGGAAGTGACTTCTGCAGTAGAGATTCCTAAGCAGAATAATTAAATCTTCTCCTTCTAGTTAATTTTAAGAGGTGCTTGTAAAGCACTTAAGAAAAATCATGAGCTTTTGTTTTGGGGGAGGAAGGACCCTTATTGGCATCTCTGGGGTAGTTTTCTAGCTGTCTCCAGACTCCAAATGTGATTAAGGAATATGGGAGATCCATCATGCTTGTAGCCCTCCAGATAATCTTTCAGAGAAGGCTGAAGCCTTAGAGCATTTGGTGTACTTGCATTTTATAGTATATTGTGTTTCTTCTGCATGTCGAGAGAAGCAGAATCCCTGCTAAGAATGAATTGTGCAGAAAAAGATCTATTTTTTGGTTGGTTTTCCCCCAAACTTTGCTTAAAATATACCTGTGCAGATTCTTGAAATCCTTGCAAAGTTTGTACATTGTCCAATCAGATGAGTACATATGTGGAATACCAGGCAAAGTGTATCCAGGAAATCAGTCTTTCCTTTTTTTTTATAGATCTGCTAGTGGTACTGAGGGGAGGAACATTTCATGTGTAGTTTAAGAACACACAGTATTAGAGGGAGACCTAGTCTGTTTGCAGTTAAGTGCAACCTATGAGTTATGTCTGGAGTAAAATTACCCTTCATTGGAAATAGGGCATACTATATGCATTGGATAAACATTCAAATCCTGCAGTGTACAGTTAGGAGATTCTTCTTTTTAAACTTCGTGCCTCTTTGTATTCTTTTACCAGCCAGCAGTATAGTACTTGGGCCAATGGCTTCCACAGCTGGAGCAAGAGAGAGAATTGCTCAGCCAGAGAAGCCTGGAACATTACAGTTTAGAGGGAAAACATTTACTTTGTCTTACAGTCAGTTTTGTGGGCTTATTGGTAGACAGTCTCTGAAGAATCAAGGTAAGGTGCTACATGATTTAATTCACATCTTTCTCTTTTTTTCCCCTCTCTTTTGTTCTTCTTTTTAACTCTTTACCTATTTAGAAATCAAAATTCTAGAAGCTACAATATCCTCATATTGTAATATCGTGTGTCTGTGAAATGAAATTGCTTCTTCATTAAAATATTTTTCTTGTCTTGCTGCTTTCCTGGAAAAAATGGATTTATTAATGTGACAGTGGAAGACTTGAGTACTAAATCTAAATCAGTTTCTCAACTCTCATGTTCAACACAGGTACTGTGTTCTTTATATGCTAGAGAATATACTTGATCATGAACAGTGTGTAATTCACAAGACTCATGTGCACAGATCTGTTTGCTGAAGTATTCAAAGCTTTAATATTTAAAGCCTGTAGAATGTTGTAATTGACCAGTCTCATTCTGTGCTGGAAAACTCTCCAATGATAGTTTCGAAGTCCTATTATATATTTTCCAGTAGGCATAGAGTAGGACAGCAGATTTATTTATCGTTAAAATACCAATCTTAACATCTGTCCTTGTATCACAAATACCATTCTGCTCGCCAGCTTTTCTCCTGCTCACTTCTCCTTTTGTAGTAATTCATGGAACTCTTTCATTAACTAATGTATCCTTATTTTCAACATTCTTTCGCATAAGTTACTTTTTCACATAAGCTTTATCTGGTCAAAATACATTCGGAAAACAATTTTGAATTTAAAGGATATCACAGAAGAAAAAAGACAACTAAAGGAACACCTGGACAAAATGTATTTTGGGAATGAGCAGCGTTGTTCCCGAACCCCGCTGTATGGCAGAGACTTGGTGGAAATTTGCTCTTGGATCAGCGAGAGAAAAATCTTCCAGCATTGTTCTGCCAGGATTAACAAATGGTGCTGGGCTGGCTGTGCAATTTGCCATCCAAATCCAAGTACTTCAAGAGCCTCTGAAGGGTCCCTTGCAAGAAGTCATTCTGACATTGAAGCAACAGCAGGTCGCCCTGAAGGATGTTATTATTAGGTAATTGAGACAAATCCATTTTGCTGTCTTTGCACAAATCTAATGGGTGTATTGCTACCATCCAAACCAGGGTCTTTATGTAAAGTACTGTAAATGTTAAAAGTGATAAATGAGTTGCCTTGTTTTATCCTTATTGCACACTAAATTAATTTATGTACAATCTATTTGCAACCCTGATGTTTAATTTTAGATCATTCTAAGATTTAAAATCTCTTACTAGTTCCATGGCAATTGTTATATAGTAATTCTGTACATAAGAATCACAGAACTACTGAGGCTGGAAAAGACTTCTGAGATCATCGAGTCCAGCCTATGATACATCCTGTACTTTTTGCATGAATGCTTACAAAAAAGTAGTAGTTGTATGCCAGCTTATCTTGGGAAGTTATGGATAGAGGTAATTTCCTTTTACCCTGTTCTGATCTTGAGTGGTTTTGCATTTACATGATGTTTACAGAAAACTTCACCTACTGATTTCCTTTCAACTACCTTTAGCCAGCTCCTTTATGCTTCCATGCAGACATCTTTGGCTTTGAGTAGTTAATAGCTCACGCTGTTAAAAAAAAATAGTACATTAAAGTTTTGGTTTGTTTTATAGAGATCTATGTGTATCGCCAGCTGTAGCTGTTGCACCTCCATATTTGTGTGTAGCCAATCCTCCTCATACATATACCTGTGAAATGAAGGCCTTGAAGTTTAACCTAAAGGAACAGATACTTCCCTACTTTGATTCAGTGCTACAGATAGCGAGACCTCATTGTCTGCAGTTTCCAGATCCTCGACTGCTGCAGCATGATTCAGGTACTAAAAAACCCCACTACCTCTTCTAACTGTGGGAATGTGCTTTCTCTAATTGCTGAGGGCTGCCTGCAGAACCCTCAAGTTTTTATTTCATCAACAGGCAAGATGGAAGCTCTGGCTGTCTTGCTTCGGAAGCTGAAAACAAGAGGATATCGTGTGTTGGTTCTGACGCAGGTGATTCCAGTGCTTGATATGCTGGAGCTTTTCTTGAACTTCATTTTCTCACATACGTAAGAGTTAATGAGAGTGGTGCTCACAGTTGGCATTATCTGGTAAGGGGACCTCTTACTCAAGCTAATAGTTAATAGATGCTCATAGCGGGAGGCGAGAGTGCTAAAGGGAAGTCTGATACATTTGCAAAATTCATTTGCATAATTGCATTAGTTTTATAAGCAAATTATGTCTGTGGCTGTAGCACAAATATGTAATTATATATGAAATATGTCAGTTGCATTACTATTTGATGAGGCATCCAGGGTGTTTCCAAGAGGTACGCCACTAGCTGTCCTACATTTATTAGTAATTTGTGCTTGAAATACAGATGTTTTATTTCATAATAGCGTTTTGATTAATTGCTTTTGCTTTCATTATCTGCAGCTATCTACATCGTCAGTACTTTAAGTGTAGTTGCTGTTTTTATGTTGGCACTTCCTCAGCCTTACTCCAGGGGCTTTTGTTTTGCGTAGAGTGCCCTGGCATTGCCTGAGGATAAATTGAAAGTATGCTCATTTCCCTCCCCAGTAAGATTCTCAGTATCCTCTGGGGCCTACAATTTGAGCAAACATTAACAATATAGTTAAGTTGCTCTTTTCTTATTTTTTTTTTATTTCAAATTGCATTGTAATGCTTTCTGTCAGATGCAGTATAAAACATCAAGGAATACTTTGCCTTAAAGCAACACAAGGCAGAACAATAAAAGGGATCCAATTTAGTCAATAGACAAGAAAAATGAAGAATACAGAGAATGTAATAACCCAGTCAGGTGTGCTTAGTCATAGACATAATGTGACTAAGAGATCTTCAGATTTTTATCCGGTTGGCTGCACCATAAATTAATAGTTGTAATGGTACACTAATTAATTTTGAATTGTGTAGATCTGTAATGTGGGCAGTCCGATAACTTAATGTTTGCACGCTTAATGTAGATCAGGGAATTAATAAGAAAGCAGTGTTTTCTGGTCTTCTCATTCTATAAAAAAAGTTTGTTCAGAGATTTATGCTTTATTAATGTGAATTTGTAATTAAGTTGCTTGTCTCCCTATTCTAGGAATCCATAAAAAACTTCAACCAAGACAAGCGATTCTTCTGTGCAATTCTTTCTTCCCACACTCCTTCCACGGGTGTCAGCCAGGTAGATGCAAATACTGTTGTCTTCTATGACACTGATTTAGACCTGCTGATGGATGCAAAGGCTGAAGAATGGTGTGATACAATTGCAAGAGACAGAGATATTCATGTATACAGGTGACTTTTACACTGAGAAATAGTATAGGTGTTTTAAAATCAAAAATAGAGGGAACATGGATTTTAGAGGGAAAGTAGGACTTTTGGTTGAGGTCATCTTCTTAGAGTAGGTTATTTGGTCTTTTAAGATCCCTTTAAAGATCAGTGGTACACACGTCTTCCCTTTGGACTAAAGGGAAAATAAAAACCCTATCCTTTCCCAAACTGTATCTTCTATTCCTGTCTCTCCCTCCCATCTTGTCAGCTATCTCTATTTCTGTGTTGGGACAATCAAAGCAAACATTAGTATCTGTGTGTGTTTTCTGCTGCTGATAAACAGTAAATGTCTTTCTCCATGGTCTGTCATTGGGTTTCAAGCCCACTAGTCATGCGATGCTGACGTTCATGTAGTTCTAAGATATATTTGAAAGCTTTTTTCCTGGACGGATGTGCTGAGAGCAGAGGGGAGCTCTTGCACCTCTTACACCACTGGCCAGGTGTGCAGGGGTGAGCAATGCACCTGCTGTTGGCAAATACCCTGCTATTGAAGGGATTTAAAACAAATATAAATTCCAATTGCACAGAAGACAATACTGTTCATTGTTCGTTTTGAAACTTAGAACTTAAAAGAACACAGTGTTTTGAAAATATGAAATCAGATGTTTAAAGAAAGCTTTCCTCTAAGAAACAAAAAAATGAATCCAAAACTTGGCATGAAAATATCTGAGGGATTCTAAACAAGTATTGGTGGTCACTGTTGTAGGTGAGGAATGCTAGGTATGAAACAGCTGAGTTTCAGAAAATGTCACTGTTTTCCAGTGAGCAGTATTTAATTAATTTCTTTGTCTTACAGGCTTATAAGTAGTAATTCTGTTGAAGAGAGACTGTTGAAAAAAGGTATTAAACATTTGATTCAAGAAGTTTCTGCTCAGGGAGGCGATTGTTCAACAGACTTTTTAACTCAGGTACTGTAACATTAAGAATGTGAGCTGTTCTTTAATGATATGTAAAAAATGAGTGCTTTACTAGATTAGAGTGAGAATTTTAAACACCATGTAGTTTGGTATTTATTTCCAGACTTGTCTGGGGGCCAGTGGACCAGTAAAAGTCCTGAATTGTTAGCTCATATAGAAAATCAGAAGATAAAAATATCTAGAAAGAAAACCATGTTTGTTCCACTGATAATTTAACACTGTTTCTGTCACTGTTTTAAGCAAACAAAACAGTATCTCCTGCAGCAAAAGGTGCCAAATATATCTATAATCTGACTCTCCTAAACTCGATTTTAGGATGAATAAAAAACCTTTTGACAGCATACATTGTCTCATCAAATACCCCAAAACATGTTTCCTTAAGGTTTTTTTCTCTGAAAATGGAAAAGAGGATCCCAGAAAGTTTACAGAAGAGACACTATCTGAGATAAGAAATGATGTAGATTCAGAGTGGTATGATTCAAGACATACCATTGTTCCTTCATGGTTAGAACAGCTGACTAGCTTTCTGGATCGGGTATGAGGATTTCTCTTGGTTTATGTAAACCTTTAGAAATACCTGAAATTTACTTTCCTGTGCAACAATCAAATGCCTGTCATGAAATACCTTATTTCGCCTCTGTTTACAATGAAGCAGTTCTGTGCAAACTTAAATATTGAAACAGTCCTGGAAGGTAACCTGAGCTTGTTGATACATCTGTTCACATACTGAAGCATTTAAGTCACCCAGTGTACTCCTGAGGATTTTGAAGTGTCTTGGACTAAATTGTATATTGTTGATATAAAACTGCTTTACAGTCCTGTGCTTTGCCAGATACTTGTGTGTTTTTTTTTTTTTCTTAAAGGCCTTGAATCTGTTTCTTCTTAACCATGAAATGGCTATTCTTATTGTTCCCTAAGTTCTGTCACATTCTGTCTCCTTTTCCCTTTGGCTACTTGTGCAGAAGCCAAGCAGCAGCCTGCTTACTAACAACCAGCCAAGAGTGTGCATAATAACTTGGATAAGATTCTCTTTTTTAATTCAGTTAGAAAAATGGAAGCCAATAGTCAAAGCCTATTCTCAGTGATACTGATGAGGTGTGAGCAGGCCAGTGAGGGACCAGAATGTCAGATTTTTGGTCTTTAGATCTCTTTTCTACGTTAATTATGGTGCCATTATTTGCAACCAAATTAAATACATATATTGATTGGGGTGATTTTCTGCTTGTTTTTAAATCACTGGTTATTTACATGTTTCTCATTCAAAAGCAAAGTAACTAGCAAGGTGTCAAAATGTTTTTCTGAACGGCTTAAACCAATTGAAAAGTATGCATTGAATTTCTTGGAAATGTTTCATACTTCCAATGATCAAAAAAGCTAGAAAGTCAACAAGGTAAGTGACTGTTATTTCGTATTCTGAGTAATTAATAAAAACAAAATAGAAAACCCCAACTGTTGCTATTTTATTATTATTTGTGGTTTTGTTTGGGTTTTTTCATTTGTTTGGGGTTTTTTGTTTGTGCACTGAAATTTTGCTTCAAATGATTGTGATCTAAAATCACATTGGTTCCTAATTAACTGGTAGACACATTTCCCTTTGTCTTCATTGGTATGAGGGCTTTGCCCAAGAATGGAAGCTCAGTTCAACTAACTCTGCTATGACTGTTAGCCTATAAAAGCTGAGATTCAAATCACTGGCAATTTATTGCTGTTAGCATATCTATTGTGAAAAGTGACAATATTGTAAAGCAGATAAATGTTCTTTCTAAAAGGAGTTAGAAATGGCAAATATAAAATGGGAATATCAGCATGCCAAGGAGGTGGAAAAGGCAGAAAAACTTCAGCAGGAAGTGAAGGAGGAACTCTTGACATACACCAGACAAGATGCTTATAACACGGTAACATCAAGGGATCTCCAAATCCCTGCTCTTTTAAGAATTTTCCTGTTGTGACTATGAACAGTGTATTTAAGTATGTCTGCTGGGTTCGTATTGTACTGGTCGTATGTCTTTGCACAATTACTGCACTCTGGAAAGTGAAGCTGTCACTCTGTGGACAGTTTTAAATCTGTAGAGTAGCATGTTGCTGTTTTGGCAGAAGAAGTCTGGGTTGGTAGGTTACTTTGGAAGTAATATATTTCACAGGGGCATTTCTCTTCTCATGAACACTGTGATGACCTTCAGCCTTAAGCTGAAGTAGTGCACCTACTGTTGAAGATTCAGACCTGTGCTTATGCTGATGTAAAGAAAAGCTGTAAGCGCTTCAGTATTGCTCCCTGTGATGTACCAGGAGGGTCAGCCCAGGCTTTCAGCTCTTTCCTCAAGTCTAATAATACAGCTGTCATGTTTCTAGGTGAAGAACTCGCTGGAGTTCCCTGCCAGTCCCCAGCTTTGTAAGATCTTAATTGCAAATTCCCCTTCCAGAATTTTTAAATTCTTTGTGTTAAAGTGTCATGAATATTAAAATAGTTGCACAAAATTAATTGAGCTTAAGCTACTTCATGTACTTTCAGTGCAGAGAACTATCACAAGCTGTTGCCTCTGTCTGAGGTTGTGTCCCTCTGTGCAGAGCCTGTGATGATGCAGGAAAAGGTCTGTTCAGTTGTTCCAGGTGAATTCCACTCTGTACATTCTTTCCAATAGCTTTTCAGTTCTTTTCATTATCAAAACTTTTCAAATTACCTTTTTTTTTTTAATGTAAAAACAATTGCAAAGGTTGGGAATAAGGAAAAATAATAAGAGCTCTTGAAGTGCTGAAAATTGTTTAGGATTTGGGTTTTGAATGCTTAGTCCCCATTCAGTGCATTGGTTGCCTGTTCCAGATCTGTTCCTTTTACACTTCTGTGGTTGTCTTTTTCTTTTTTTTTTTTTTGGCAGTTTAACAATGTCAGAAGCAGACAACTCTGATGTATAGTACTTTTTTGTCAAGGTAGAATTCTCTGTCACATTTATTGCTATAAACAATTAGAAGTTAATTATAGGATAAATCTTTACCTGACAATGGAAAGTCATGGTTTGTATCTGTGCAGAATTAAAATTATTAAAACGAAGGCTATGGCTGTGATCCTCCCCCTTCCATCTGGTTCTGTTGTCACAGGCATTGACTGAAGAATAAATAGCTCCACAACTGCAGGAGCAACAGCCTAGTCGGAAACAAGAAGAGGGAACAAATAGTGGAGCAAATCCAAACCCAGTGTCAACCACATGGGGAGACACAGGTGAGAAACAAAGCCATGGTTGCCATGTGGATGTGAAGCTATCTCCCTCCCGCAGTTGTAGGCTGAGAAATATGCTCCTCCTGGCTAAATGAACCCCTAAGCCCAGGTTGATGTGCGCTTGTGGCATCTGTTTTGCCTTTGCTGAGGCTTCGTGTAGGACTCAGTGAATCTGGAGAACCAGGACATTGAGTAACAGGAATGTTTTGTTTTATTTGAGCTGAGGTGATGGACTTAAATGTTATTTATATCCTTGAACAAGACTACTGTTTTTACGAATGCTATTCAAAGAATAGTAATAGGCAAGGTCTTCCTTAAAGGTATTTTTGGTTCACATTTTGCTGTTGAAAATAAATCCTCAAATTTTCATTAAACAGCATGGCTTACTTTAAAATATATTGACAATAAGTGAAAATGAGGGGAGAACAGTCTTTCAGTAAGTCCATTACTCTTTAGAAAATAGTATGCTCTATTATTTAGGTGTAATTAATTTTAATTATGTAGAATTTAAACACCATTAACTTTATACGCTCTCACTTTCAGTTTTATTTTAGACTGTTTAATCTTTATACTTGGAGCTAGTAACCAATATTTATCTAAAATTTAATTTTAGATTTAGATGCAAAAAGTTCCTGGAATGAAGTCGCGATCGTCAGGCCACCGTGACTTCTTTGCACGGCTGAAATCCATGGGGGTGGCAGAGGTCAGGCCTCTACCCACCTCTGGGAAGCAGGATTACAAGTCCTGAACAGCGTTACCGGGAGGGGAAAGTTCTTTTTTCTCTATTCCCCAGGGTGTTTGGCAGTGTTTTATTGTCATCAAGAGTGCTGGGTGTTTGGTATTTTTTACTCCCTTTGCAGCATATGAGGATGTTATTGCCTGGGCAAGCAAGTGCCGTAACTAGGCAAGTTTTCTTTGTGGATTTCTACACTGAATCTTGAAGAAAAGTGTCAGGGGAGGGGACGGAGCTGACTCCTGGAAGGGTTGCTACCCTCCCTGCTCAACACGATAATAAAAGTTCATTTTCAGTCCTGCCCCCGAGTCTTGTTCCCGCGCGCCCTGCCCTAGCTGCCCCCCGGGGAGGTGCTCCCTGTCCCGACAAAGCAGCCGGGACGACAGGGGAACAACAGGAGCCCGACAGGTCCCCAATTTCTTTCGCTCCCTCCGCGGGGCCGCGCAGGCGCGAACAGCGGCGCATGCGCAGGGCGCGTCGAGGCGGCGGCGCAGGCGCCGGGCGCGGAGCAAGGCGCAGGAGGCGGTTTGTCTCCTGCCGGCGCTGGTAGCGGCTGCCGCTCCGGCCGCCCCCCGCCCCCGTTTCCTGTGAGGAGCGAATGGAAAGTCTGGCCCCGGCGCCCGCGGTAAGTGGGGCCCGCCGGGCTCGGAGGGCCGCGGGGGGCGGCCGGACCCCGCTCCTCTCCGCCTTCCCCTCCTCGCCAGCCCCGCAGGCCTCGGGCCCGTGGCCCGGCGG
>WTSP01022006.1:0-11638 GCA_025331215.1 Actenoides lindsayi | reverse complement strand
TGAAAAAGAAGAAAGTATTTTTTTTTTTTTTTTTTTACAAGGAGAGTTGTGAAACAGTGGAACAGGTTGCCCAGAGAGGTGGTAGAAGCCTTTTTCCTGGAAGTGTTCTGAGAAACCTGATCTAGTGGAAGGTGTCTCTGCCCATGGCACGTGGGCTGGAACTAGATCACAGAATGAATCACAGAATCATAGAATGGTTTGTGTTAGAAGGGACCTTAAATTTCAGCTAGTTCTAGTTCTAGATGATCTTTAAGGTCCCCTCCAACACAAACCATTTTATGATTCTATGAAATAGAAATAAAAATATTAGAATCATTAGTAGATAGTAAGGAATGTATGCTTCTGAAGATAAACTTCATTGACAACTATCTGCCTAAAGGAGATATTTATGCCACTTCCTAGAGAGGAATAGATGTGTTCAGATGACGTAAGTTAGATAAGCTATAGATGCAAAATATAAGTATAGACTATGCAGCACCTCCATTCTCTAGAGAGGAAGAATTTCTCTCTGTAGAATGGGGAAAAAATTGTTTGATACTCTGGGGTAAGTCTGATTATTTCTGGTCATAACTATTTCAGCTTATGAAGAAACCTATATAAAAAAAAAAAAAAAAAGTGTTAAATTCTGTTACATGAAAATCCTGCAAAAGGATCTTAATCACTGAGATAAACACATAAGTTTCCGTATCTTAAAAAGCTCACCAATCCAATGAGGAAGTGCCGCACTACCATTGATTCTTACACTGATTCTATTTAAGTTCTATTTAACTGACTGCCAGATTTAGTGAATCTTATTACAGGACTAAAGAAACGGATTATGTTTGTTTCCAGTGATCATATACACTTTCTTAGATGCTCAGATTCCAAGAAAGTATCCAAATCAGACTTAAAATACAAAACTAAATCTAGTCTGACATCTGTGAATTACTAAGCAAATCTAAACAGTACAGTGATGTGTCATTTGAAGGTAAAATAGATAACTGTATGCTGGAATTAATCTTTTTATACATTTTTAAACATATCGTGGAAAACAACAGAAGTTTTGTATCACATATTCCTCTGTTGAAAATAGAGGGATGGGATGTAGGTGAATAGAAACATAGAACAGCCCCAGTTGGAACAGACAACAATAGATCATCTGGGCCAATATTGCATGGGAAAGCAAGCTTGAATGATGCTAGTATTCATCCAATCACATCTTGCAAGCCTCCAGCAATGGGCACTTTACCGTGTCCCTTGGGGAGGGTGTTCCAGTGAATTATTGTTCTTACTATAAAAAAGTGGTATTTCTTAAGTTGGGATGAAACCTCTCCCAATTCAACTTGTACCTGTTGACCCTTGTCTTTACTATGTGCCTTGTTACTAAGAAAGAGTTTCCATTCTCTTTGTTCCTTGTATTTTCAGGAGACTGCTGTTGAATAACTTCCAGCACACACAAGCTACTTTGACCTCTGTGGTTGTTCCCCATAGACTTCTTCGCAGCTGAGCTCTGAGCATATTTCAGTTGGCTCTTGTAAAATCCAGGGTCTTTGTCCTACTTCTGGTCATCAGTGTGCTTAGCAGGATATTAAAATCCACAATGTTGTGGTTCACAGAATCAAAATCACAGAATGTTAGGGGTTGGAAGGGACCTCCGAAGATCATCAAGTCCAAGCCCCTGCCAGAGCAGGATAAAACTTGGAGCAGATCATGCAGAAATGCATCCATACAGGTCTTGAAAGTCTCTAGAGAAGGAGACTTCACAACCTCTCTGGGAAGTCTATTTCAATGCTCTACAACTTCTCTCTGAATCTTGCTCATTGGTTTTAGCAGCTGTGAAGGTTTCATATCTTTTGCTATTTCGTACAGCTGAGAAAATTTAGAATTTAATTTACCATCTGTTCTCACCCAAAATTAAATCCCCTTGAGGTAAGCATCACAATTCTTTGTCCAAGGCTGCTGGGTAGATGTGCACAGACACCAGTTAGATATTTTACCACTGAGGATGCAGCCTCAGTCTGCAGGTAAGCAGAGCAGGCAGCTACCTGATAATTGTCAAAGTGCACTGCCCTTCCTGCACACCCTTCCATACAAACCGCAGTGAAAATTGCCATGCTGCTCCCTCCTTGTTTGCATGCCCTGTTTGCTGGTGCTCCCTAAGGTCCGATTATGTGCAGTTTCCCACAGTTTGAACTGGCAATGGGGAATGCTGGCACTGTCCAACTCTCAGCCACCAGTGTGTACCTACACACAACCCAAGGGAATCATGGACACAGAAACCCCCTCAGACACTGAAGACCTCACGAGCCTTGCACCCCTCCCAGCACACAGCAACTTCTGCTGCTGATGTTGCTAGCATCAGCATCTTACAACAATCATGTTTCAGTAATAGAGTGATGCAAGTGCTCAAAAAAAATTTTGGCATTTCATTTTTAAAGAGGGATAAACCATCTATGCTTACAGCAGAATGGGTACGTGCAGCAATATATTAAATGACAGGTTGTAGGAAGTCATTTAATGTCCATGTCAATATAAACAAATTTGATTCATATCCTTGCAGGTATCTGAGTGGTGTGAGGTCCCCAGGAAATTCTAAGAGTCTGTGTGAGTGGGAACAACAAAGATTCTCATGGTACATTTTCAAGACTAATCTAGAAAACTATTATAATGCACCATTTCTTGCCCATGGCTATCCTGCTTCTGTACAGGATTTGTGCACCAAGATACTAATTTGCTGATTAAAAATCTACACAGAAAAAAAATCACAAACATTATAAAATGTGTTTCTTTGTAAAATGTGTTTCTTAGGGTTATTGGAGCACGTAAAGTCTGTAGAATTTTCTGAACAAGAAATATTTAGAATATTTAGGAATGTATTTAAAATTTCATTGAAAAAGCTGGAAAGATATCTTCTGATAAAGGTTTCTTATCTTGTTTTTTGGAAATGTTTCAGAATTTTAGTTAATAATATGATAAAATCCCCCAAAATCTCTTACTCAGTGGAAAACACTGTAAAGCAAGACAAAATAAACAAATAAAAAAAAAACCAAAAAGGAATACTTAAAATTTATCGAGCCAAAAATTTGACATAGCTAATGGAAGAAACAAATTTTTTTTTTACTTGGAATTTGCCAATTTCTCCTTAGATAGAAAATATGATGAAACCATATTACCTTTTGGATCTCTCCTAAACAGTCTGTGCAGTGATCATGTACTACTAAATCAGTTGCAGGGCTCTGAGTTGCCTACTTCTTCCCAAGGGCTCATTTGTATGGAGTAAACACCATCAAAAATGTAGCTTTCTAGCCTGTATGCAAATCCATGTCTTCAGCATAGGGGAATGCCACAAGATCCTTAACCATAGCCAGTATAACTTCTCCTGCTGCATTTCCAATGTCCTAGAAAGGTCCATAACCACTGATGTCTTTACCTTTGTCTCAAGCCCTTCCTTCCTCCTCGCGTATTATTTTTTCTGTTTCTGTAGGTAGTTTAGTCAAGACTTATATTCACATAGGGTTTCATGTTGGATGGTGTAGTGGTTTAGACACAGCAAGGAGCTAAGTACCATGTAGCTGCTCACTTACATCTCACCAGCCTCTTCCTGGTGGTATGTGAAGGAGGACAAAGAGAAAATGGAAAAAACCTTTCAGCTGAGATAAGGAGAGTTTAAAAGAACGATGAAAGAGGTGAAGAAACAATAGTAATAATAATTGTAGTGAAATAATACATAAAGGGAGTGATATAAAACACACTTACCTAGACCTGCACTGATGGCATCACACCAGAGACCCATGTGCCCTGCCTTGGCCCACCCTCTGCCCTTATAGAGTAGGCATGAGGTCAGCATGGTATCAAACATCCCATTGTCTGGTTTGGTTGTTTATCCTAGCTGTGGCCACTCCCAAGCTCCTGGTGAAAACTAGCCCTATTCTAGCCAAATCCAGGACATTATCCACCCCTTGTTCTATACAATCTACATCATGACCAGCAGAGTTATTTAACAATTAACATAATAGAATTTAATTTACCATCTGTTCTCACCCCAAATTAAATCCCCTTGAGGTATGCATCAGACTTCTTTGTCCTCCCACGTTACCCACCAGGTGCACCCAGGTCCTTGAGCAAAAGCAATCCTGGGGATGGGTTTGCCTGTGCCTGAAGCGGATCCTTTTGTCTTAACTAACCAGATGGCCTTTGTGTAGATTGCACAGGTCTCAAGAGCTCCAAAGAAGACAAAGATTTTGAATGCTGTGGCTGCCTAATGCCTTTCACCTTTAAAACCCAATTATCAGTGAAGAATTACTGAAAATCTGTGCTTTCCTGTTATTTAATAAGGTGAAAAAATGCACTGCTTTCTGGATATGGTTCAAAAATCCATAAAGTTATGAAATTGTACTTCAAACTTCTGCTTAGTCTTACTGGTACTAGCACATTGATATTACTAAGCTAACACAGAGATAAGCCTGACATGGAAACTAACTGAATCAAAATAATTGAAAGAATTGTTATTCACGCATTCCGTTTACTGACATATCATTTATAACTTATTGAATTTCTACAGAATAAAGGAAAGAATAAATCCAGGCATTGTAGTGATCCACAGGTGCTGTAACAGTGCTCAGAATAACTGCTTAGCCTATGCTATCTACCTGCTTGACAGAAGGGCAGGAGAGATAATGAAGTGCTCACTGACTGTGTGGACTTTGAGCTGAGGAATTCCAAGCGGTTTTGCAGCAATTTATGCTCTTACTAATGGCAAGCACTTTCAGTGCAGTCTGTTACTTTGTCAAAGCAATGACACAGTTTTAGACTTTTGACTCAGTTGTGAATTTTGATTGACGCTTAAGTCAAAAGGCACAGTCATCAAGGCAGGAAGAACTTACAGAAAGCAGGTATACAGACAGTACAGATGATCTTTTCTTATTGGATGTTTCTCCAGAATCTTGCCTAATAATGAGGACTTTTCATGTCCAGTTCCTGTTATAAAAGGCTAAGATATACATCTGCACGTATGCAATTGCTTTTATGATTGTAACACTCTGTATACGCGCTCTATCAAATCTTGTTTCTTGAATATTTCCCTTTTGTCTCAGATGGGTTTTGTATTTTCTGCCAAATGTTGTATTGCCATAGGGAAACTGATTATGAGTTAAATCCTATTGTGATATGTCTACATTGTACTACACTTTTGAAAGAGTATTGGTTTTCAAAAGGTGATTACCTTGTAAGGTACTCTGTGGAATATACGATTTCAGTGACTGTCTTGTTCTGTAAAGCACTTAGTTGGAGAAGATAAATGTAAGTAATATTAGTAAAATTCCTGTACTTCTGATATTAAAAAACTGTGAATATACTGATCTGAGTGGACATGCAGGATTTTTTTTTCCTAATTTTATTTTAGATCAGTCTTCTACAAGAAAAGCCTGCTCCCAGGAGCAAAACACCACCATGGTTTCCCTACTCATAATCCCAGTGCTTGTCCACACTGTGTAAGCTATTTTGCGTGATTGCGTCTTCATAACAGCTTCTCCAGATTTTCCACTTCTAAAGAAGCTGGAGCGGGTATCCTTTGCAATTCTTGATAAAATTGTCCACAGCACACAGTTTAGAAGTAATTTTTCAAATAGTCTTGTTGATAAACAAAGATTGATTTTTCTTAGTTAAAGAGTATGATACCTTTTTGCTGGCCTTCCATTGGAAATCAGGAGGAAGTAGTATCTGCAAGTATGTTTGTTTGTTTGTTGTTTGTTTGTTTGCTTGTTTGTTTTCTGGACAGACCAAGCTGTTACAGAACTCATTTTGCTTTCAGCCTAAACCTTTCTACTATCTGGACATCTAATGTGGGCTGGTACTTCGAGCCAGGTTTAGTTTACATAATGGTGAGCAACCAAAATCCAGATTAGTCTTCAAGATTCCTTTTATGAATACTGCTGAAAAAGCTGTTAAAGTGTTGTTAAGAAAATTCAAAACACAGTTAGAATTTTGATATAGAGGGTTATGGAGGAGTTTTCAAGTGAAGAAATATGGGATTTTTTTTTTCACTTGTAATATTCAAACACTCTGCTAAACTATACATCACTGGAGCTTTTTCAGTACAGGAAAAGTACTTTCTGTAACAGGAAACACTGCTTACTTTACTGCAGTCATTTCACTGCCAGAAGTATGCAAACATTTAGACAAGCTTTGAGAGATTGAGCAAGGGAAGTTATTAAGGCTTTTGTTAACTGGTCAGTGCAGGAAGCAGGTTACTAATTAATACTCTTGTACCCAGGTTAAGCCAAAAATTTCTGCTAAGAATGTGAGAAATCTCAGTAATTTTTTAGACTCTTGCAATTAAATATATTTATGCAGTTTGACAGAGCGGGTCCTTATAGACAACTCTGAAAACAAAATTTGTCCTTCAGTAAAAAAGTATTATTAAAAGTGTGTAGATTAATGTTTGTCAGTAGCTATTTTTGCAGACATAGTAATAAAAGTATGTGTATAAAATGTATTATATTCTATAATGAGAAATATCTGACACAGACTATTATAAAACCTCTGTCTGAGCTTTGCTTACTGTGTACTAAAAATATGTAAGGGTGCTTATTGCTGCTTGTCAAAAATCCATAATGCAGTCTACATGCATCCAGCCTAACTACGTCAAAGAATACTCTGATATGCTAAGCTACTAAGCAGCTGCCCTTGCTAAACTCACATGGACACACTGACAAGGAAGATGAATTTTTGTAAGCTTCCGAACAAAAAAAATGGAAATTTTAAGAGACTTTCATAAATTCCTCATTTACACCAGCGGCACACCTCATATCCTGTGCTACAGGATACTCAGATTGCATTTCTGATCTTTGTTACATTTGAATTCAGAACAACTTGGGTTCTTGAGACACGGAAAAATATTCTGGTGCAATGCCAATCTAAACATGGCCTTTCTTACACAGAACAAGCTGACAGCTCATATATTCAACCTGAAGCACAAGGGCAATGCATTGAAAAGCTCCAGTAGTTTTAGTAACTTAAACAATTAGAGACTTAAAAATTGAAGCCGACAAGGAGAAAAGTGCATGAGAACACCTGCAAAAAAGTTACATGTTCAGCATTTTTGGCTGCATCCAAGGAACTAACAAATATCAATTTCAAATGTAAAAAGAAATACAGTAAAAGGCAATCAACATCAATACAAAAACATCTTAGAAAAAATGTTTTAAGACGACACATGATACTGCCCATTGTTTGTCACAAGGGTTTTTTATTTATACTTTATATACTTCTGTTCTTGAATTTCTATTCATGTTCATGTTCTTGTTTGTACTGCCAACACAAGTCTCAGTTATGGAACTTTGAAAAAAAATAAAAGTTCAGGAAGAAATTACTAGAAATATTCAAATAACAGAGAGCCCAGGATGAGTTAGAAAACATTAAGAAAGTAGTTGCAAACAAAATTGGCTTTTTTTTCTTTTTTTTAGATGGTTTTTACTCTTGAAATTGCACACAATTACCTGATGTCATCTATGTGATCTAACACTATGAAATATTATTTAGCATACTTAATTTCTATTAAAATCAAGATAAATCTGAGCCCTCAAGAAATTTGTGTGTTGCCCGGGATTTTGAAAGATAAAGTCTTCACAGAAAAACTGACTTCTCAGAGAACTGTAATTTACCCAGAGAAATGTAACTTTACACATTTATGTACTGAAATACCTGTATGTACATAAATACATACCTAATTATAGAAAGGCATTTGCAGTTAATGAAATGCTCGAGGTGCCTGGCAAAAAGACAGTTTTTCAGCAACTGTTTTAAAAAGAATTGTCTGGAAAAGAGGTAAACCCGGTGTTTCTGTTTTATGTGCTTTGGTACCATTTGGAATGGAAGCTCATTTTTAAACAAAATGAAATTGAATTTGAAGCATTCCTATAATGGATGTGGAATGACTAAAAAATAGCCTTTGTTCCTATGTGAGATCGAAGAGTCCTTGTCAGAACAAGAAAAATATGGAATTGTCATTCACAGTATAGACATTTAAGATTTCCCATTCTTTACTGATAGAGTAACTAAGTAATGTCTCCACTTCCTTCATCAGAAGTAACGAATATTTGTTTACAGATAACCAGAATGTAGTATTTTCTGTTTCAATTATATATTCCAAATTCTTCTACAGAGTATCCCCTACTTCATTAGCAGAACCATAACATTTGTGAATTTAACTCTCATTTCAAAATCTGTGCTTAAAACAGTGATTTATTTTCTCTCCTTAATGTTTTCGTTGAACAGGGAAATTAGTCAGATTTTTTATGTTTGTCTTTGTGTTTAGTATAGAACACAAAGAAAGAGTCAAACAAAACAAAATGCATCAAAAAATGCACCTTATTGGAAGGAGGAGATGACACATTTTGATTTGTAACCCTAGTAGTGACAACCTGCACAGATACAGATATTAACGTGAGCCATGTGTTAAGGAAGATGTCCCTTCTTTTTTGTGATATGTAGCTGACTGATTTTCACAATGTAAAATTGTTGGTCCAGCATTTAAATCTTCTCTTCATAACATGTTTTCATAGGAGAAAGAGTACTACAGATTTGAAATCTAAGGAAGTTTTCATATAATAGTATACATAGTTATCAGACGCAGTAAACACATTCAATTTCCCACTACCATGAAATCCTCTTTAAAATACACTCATTAATGATTTTATCAGCTATTATTTAGCAACCCATTTAATATTTATAGAAGCTCAAAACACATTTGGGGATAATGATTTTTTGCCTAGAAGTTACTTTATCTTATCCGAGACTGGAAGCATTTAGGACAAGAGAAAAACCATACAATACACAGTCCTTTAAGGATTTAGATACTCACTTTAATCTTTAAAATTTATTAGTATTTATACATTAATACATCTTTCTAAAGGTTATAAGAATGATAGACTCATACCTAAGCAAGGGACTGTCCCACTATGATGCGGTTTACCTCCTTTCAATTGACACTGCAATTTACAGGAATTTAATGATATATTTCAAAGTACCTTCTTTTTTTTTTTTTTTTTTTTTCATTAAAATGAGAAGTTCAGAAGTATTTTCTGATTTCCATTTTATGCTTTTTCCATTTATAATAAGGCAGAGAATTACTGAATATGCAAAACTATAATGTTAATTAAAAACCTCTGCACCTTTTTTAACCTCAGTACAATTAAAGCTTTCCACATGTTGAGATATATCTGTGTTCTTACTTCACATCAGGATTAAAGTAAATAGTAGCCGATAGACTGGAAGATAAAAGAAACACTGCAGCAGATAAAAATTTTATGATGCAGTTTGCTGTTGTATTGTGTATGACTCCACTGTGTCTTTACTTGACAACTGGTTTATTGTGGTATAAAATCTAACAGCTTAATCAGTGATTAGTATAAATAGGTAAAGGCATCTCAAAATATATTGAACTTGTACCTGCAAGTTTCTTTTCAGGTATGGGTGAAATTCCAGAGAACTTCTTTCACTCATGGACTTTCATGAAGTACCATGAAACTAATTTCCTCTACCTTGAATTTCAAGATATAGAAAAGATTCTGTGAGACAAGTGGTAGGAGGATTGTTTCTCACTATGGAAAAGCAACTTGAATCAATAAAAATAAATTGTGAAAAACATCAATCTGTTCTACGAACATTAGAAAATTCCGCTATTGTTTATCCCAGCAAATTTCCCTTATTTTATCTTTTACTCTTTATGGGACTGTTCATTTCTTTGTTACAGAACCACAACCTTCATAGCACCACTGTCCTAAAGGTCATGTAGATGATAGGTTTCTGAGAATAACACACTACGAATTAATGCGTTACTGCAGTAACCAATTATGCTGTTGTAATCCCCTGATATTTTGTTTGTCACTTACAGTCTCTCCAAGAGACATTGTTAGGTCAGATAAAGGAGCAGAGCTGACTTGAGTAGTGCATTTCTTAACATTGCCATATTCCTTGGAAAAAGTGCAAAGTCAGATTATTCAGTTTCTAAAAGCCATGCACTGCCATGGGGAGGCTGAGCAAAAATTCATTGTTGAAATATTAAATATTTAATTACTTGAAGGGCTATGCAATTATTAAAACAAGCATCATTGTTAGTATTTCTTTAGAATGTAGGGATCAGTGCTGAGTGGCTATGATTGAGTATCTCTGCTACTAAACTTAGAAGATTATACTGCTTAGTACCTTACAGAACTTCGGAAGGAGAATTAATAAAAATGGAATATCTGCATTTTTCCTGAGGCTTTCTATCAAAGGCACTCCTTTGAGAATGTCCTCTGCTATTCTGCTGTAAATTCAAATATTTCAACAAAAACAATAGATTTATTCTGAGTCTATATGGGTACTTTACTGCGTCCAAGCAATTGCTCACAACCGACCTTTCCATGTAATCATATCTGTCTATGCTTCTATAAGACAGGAGCAAGATATTTGGGATTGTAAAATGTTAGGCAGTTTTTCTTCACATTGTTGAATTTTGGCTCTGACAAACAAAAGAAAATCCACTGATCCATTCACAAACTTTGTTAGAAGGACATGATTTATTAGCTGACCAACCAGGACTCCTGGATTAGTATCAGTATCATTTAGAATGGCAGTCATAGCCTTCAATGCTCTATTTCTCCATTTCCTGACTAAAAGCATAGTGTTCACTAACTATCAAGGTTTTCTTTTGCAGTTTTGCACAAATATACATCTGACAAGCACAACTACATGGACTGTCAGCAGATAATTAATTTATTTTCTGCATTTTTCGTGACAGAAAGCCAGGCTTATCCAGAGCACAATGTGGAGGACTGCAATAGAAGTTCTGGTCTCCTGAATCCAGCTCTTAGCTTTCATGACCAGAAAATAAGTTGCATTCAAAGTCCAAAATTATCAAATAATTTCTCTGCCTTGAACACTCTCTTTTTTGAAGAATCTTTTCTTACTCATACTCCAATCTTAGATAGTATAAATAGGGCATTTGGGGATTTTGTTCACTAATGATTCTCTGTGTAGGACAACCATTACTCTGAAGTGCTGACTGTAGTACAATAGCAACAGCAATACCATACATAACAAGTTTTATTGATGATGACATAAATCTTGACATAAACTGAAGATGAAGATTTAGATTTTAATTGTTAATCAAGATATACCATTGTTAAATATATGGTTATTAATATTTTTACCTAGAGATGCCTTTTTATTTGACTATCTTTATGAATGTTGGCTGCTTTTTGCAGATGATAAAATTACTTGTTACCACAGTTTAAGGTCTTGATAGTTTTTGCCTCAACTTCAGTAGAAAATTGAGGGAACCTAGCTTAATGTGTACACAGTCCTCCCTTGTTAGCCCACTACTGATCCAAAGTAGTACCAGGGGGAAAGGTTATGAATATTACAAAGAAGGATGTATGTGCAGAGGAGGGCAATGAAGCTGGTCAAGGGCCTGGAAAATAGATCATATGAGGATCGTTTGAAGGAGCTGGGTCTGTTTAGTTTGAGGAAGAGTAGGCTGAGGGGAGACCTTGTCACTCTCTACAACTACCTGAAAGGACATTGTAGAGAGGTTGGTGCTTGTCTCTTCTCTCAGGTAATTAGGGACAGAACCAGAGGGAATGGCCTAAAGCTGAAACAAGGTAGGTTTAGACTAGAC
>WTSP01022004.1:0-20408 GCA_025331215.1 Actenoides lindsayi | reverse complement strand
TGGAGGGGTTTCAAAGCTGTGGAGATGTGGTGCTGAGGGACATGGTTTAGTGGTGCCCTGGCAGTGCTGGGGTAACAGTTGGACTTGATCATCTTAAAAGTCTCTTCCAACCAAAACAATTCTATCATTCTATGACCTAGACCTGTGGACACCACAATTCCCTCCTCAGCTTCCCCCAGGCTCAGCCTCCTGGAGCAACCTCACAGATCATCCCAGCGTGCACCCACAGCAACGAGCCTCAGGGGACAGAGGGAACAGAAAAGCATCAAACAGAAGAGACAGACACACCCCTCTCCTAAAACCAGTTTGGGGCGAGAGAACTTTTCAAGACGACTCACAGCTCCAAAGCTAAGACTCTTTTTGCCTTTGCACTATCTTTGCGGCATAAGCCAGGCCAACGTGCCGCCACTTCGTGCAGACACCAGCCCGCAGCGGGACAGCAAACTGCAGGTGCTCGCTGTCACCCACAGCCCTGGAGAAACAGGGGCTGACACTTCTGAAGGCCAGCTCCTCAAAATGGTGCAGCCCTGGAATTAACGCACACGTACTGGTAGAAGCCTCACAGTTCTATATTTTACTACAGCTGTAATAAAAATCAGAATATACAAGAGGCTCTATAATTTCAGCCTAACGAGGCACTTTGCTTTAATTGTCAGTTACCTGGTGGTACATCCACATTCCAGTGCCGATACCAGCATAAACCAGCCCATCTATTTACTAATTTGCCTGGCAGATTGCTGCGTGAGTGCTCATCCAGCACACTCACGCTCACTCCAGCAGCAAATCCAGATGTGCTGCCCAAGTTTCACCAATGATATTTTAGCTGTATCACACAGGCAGAGACTCAAAGACAGCCTCTTTGCTCTTTAATGAGGCCAATGCCTGCCCTTCTCTCTGTCCATGCTCAGAAAAGTGACCCAAAGGACAAAGATGTACTGGAGCAGTCGACACCTACACGCAGGCCTGGGTGCTGGGAGCCTGTATGGAGGCACCCTGCTTTCAGACAGCCCAAATCCCTCCCTGTGCCCTGCAAAAGCAGGGACCTCAGTACCAAACTCCTCACCCCACAGGGTGAAGTACACAGGAACCAAAGCGCTCTGGTGCAAGTGAGGCTTTACAGGAGTCTGGCTCAGAATAAACCTGGGAAGATGGGGTAACCACCACCAGAAGCCAGTCAGTTTGGCAGCATGGAGGTAGAATCATAGAATCATCCCGGCTGGAAAAGACCTTCAAGATCATCAAGTCCAATTACCTTACTCTACATGTCCACTGCTAAACCCCGTCCCTCAGCACTTCATCTACATGACTTTTATACTCCTCTAGGGGTGAGGACTCCACCACTGCCCTGGGCAGCCTGGGCCAGGCCTCGACAACCCTCAAGGGGAAGAAATTGTTCTGCATGTCCAACCTAAACCTCTTCTGGTGCAACAGGAGGCCATTTCCTCTTGTCCTGTCACTTGGTCCTTGGGAGAAGGGATTGACCCCCACCTTTTACAACCTCCTTTTCGGTAGTCATGGAAAGCAATGATGCCTCCTCTCCCCTCAGCCTCCTCTTCTTCCGACTAAATAGCCCCAGTTGCCTCAGCCACTACCACCACAGAGATGCTGGTGCCGATCCAATCTCGTCACCTGCAGCGGCTCATCGGCATTCGTCCCTTTTCAGAGAAGCACGGGACATCCAAAAATCTAATTCCCTCTTTAAACCCCACATCAGTGTGAATTGCCAGGTTATTTCATCCTGCTTCAAAAGGTTCTCCCCGCATGCAACGCTGGGCAGTTCAATCACGGCACACGCAGGGACAATTACTTGGCAAAGCAGGGACAGCCTTGGTGCCTGCTCCTTGCTGACAGCACTGAAACCTGTCTCGGGCTTGCAGAGGAAAGATAAGGGCAGGAAAAAGCAGCTGACAGCACAGCCAGGAGAAGGAGTCCCAGGGAGGTTTATACACTTGCTAAGGGCGGGGGGCGGCGGGGGGGAGAGGAGGGAGCGGGAGGGGGGGTGAGGGGGGGGGGGGGGGGGGGGGGGGGGAGGGGGGTGGGGGGGGGTGGTGGGGGGGGGGGGGGGGGGGGGGGGGGGGAAGAAGAGAAAATTGTTTGGTCTC
Source organism: Actenoides lindsayi (assembly GCA_025331215.1). Classification (NCBI taxonomy): domain Eukaryota; kingdom Metazoa; phylum Chordata; class Aves; order Coraciiformes; family Alcedinidae; genus Actenoides; species Actenoides lindsayi. Next base: position 18,306 of record WTSP01022004.1, on the reverse strand, counting down.
TCTTTAAAAAAATAGTCCACTGAGTTCTAAAGGAAGGATGAATGTATAGAACATCAACAGTGATGCAATGGGAGGAAACACAGCAAAAAGAGAATCAAAGGCAGAATAATTAGAGGACATTTGGAGCTGGCAGGGCTCTCTTACAGGCAAGGGTCTTTGCCTCTGACAAACTGTGAATGTAGGTGGTCACCTTGGCTCTGCCACCCACCACTACTGGGGATCCACCCAAAACTCACTTAATTCTTTCACACAAACAGCCCAGATTCTGCCCAAAGGGGACAAACAGAGCATGAGCCATCCCCACACCCTCAACCAGCCTGGGAACAGACACAGCTCGGCACTCACCAGCTGATCCTGTTCCCCTAAGAGCCAGCCCTGGCAAAACCCCACAGCAAAAATCAGAAAACTCACTAAATCGATTAGGAATTTCAGAAAACGGAATGGAGACTAATTCTTGCAATTACAGCCCAGCAAACTTTGCCTGTCTTTAGAAAAAAAAATAATAATCAATACCGAGCGAGCAGTCTCCAAGCTGGGAGAGTCACAGGACTACAATCGATACGGCTGCCTGCGTTCATAAACAACGACTTGTGCCTGTCTGGAGCTTGGATGAGGAGCGGCCCCCTCCTACACCCAACTCCTCACCCTCTGGGTGTTGTTACAAGGGTTTCCTTGGCAAGCCCACAATCCCCGAGGCACCGGAACGGCTGCTGACCTGCCTCTGCTCCGTCCTTCTCCGCAGCCACTGCTCGCAGCTTCCCAAGGTGCCTGTGACCGACAGGTATCGCCCGGCCCACGACGGGCTGTGGGGTGTTCCCTCCTGGGGCTCACAGGGGTGAGGAGAAGGCACACAGCAGCTGGAGAAGGAGATGGTGAAAATGGAATTAACTGCCAGGCAAGGGCAGTCACCCTCAGAAGCACCAGACTGAGCAGGATGAGCCTGTGACCTGCTCCCTTCAGGCACTCATGTGGCTGGCTTTGAAGGGAATTACGGATAAATGTGACAGCCCCTCTGGGAAATTACTCATCCAGGAGCTGGAGCTTCCCTCTGACTTGCATGAGGGCCTTCCACAGATCCTAGAGGCACAGCAGCATGGTCACAAGCAGCTCCCCTTCCCAGGGCTTCCCCACCCAAACTGTACTGGACCTTTGTTGAGTCTTAGAATCACAAAACAGTTTGGTTTGGAAGAGACCTTAAAGATCATGCAGTTCCACCCCCCCTGCCATGGGCAGGGACACCTCCCACTAGACCAGGCTGCTGAAAGCCCCCTTCAAACCGAACTTGCACACATCCAGGGATGAAGCCTACACAGCTTCCCTGGGCAACCTGTGCCACTGTCTCACCACCCTCAGAATGAAGAGCTTCTTCCTCATTTGCCATCTAAAGCTGCCTTCATCCAGTTTGAAGCCATTACCCCTTGTCCTGTCACTCCAAGCCCTTGTCAAAAGTCCCTCCCCAGGTTTCTCACTGCAGCCTTCCAGTATCTGAAGGGGGGCTACAAGGTCTCCCTGAAGCCTTCTCCAGGCTGAACCACCCCAACTCTCTCAGCCTGTCCTCACAGCAGAGGTGTTTCAGCCCTTGGATCATCTTTGTGGTCTCCTCTGCAACTGCTCAAACAGGTCCATGTACTTCTTGTGTTGGGGACTCTGGAGCTGGATGCAGTACTCCAGGTGCAGCCTCACCAGAGCAGAGGTAGAGAATCATCTCCCTCGACTGGCAGCAGACCCATCCCAGTGCCTGGGGGTCTGCAGGGTGGGGAGGTTGTCCAGCACCAGCGCTGCCCAGGAGGAGACAGTGCTCAGGTCCTACAGGAATTCGCATCCTCCCCACTCCCCAAATAAACACTGCATCCCTCTGGGGGGCACAGGGCTCCCCAGTGCCAGGCACACATCCCAGAGGGGGCATAGGCATCCTCAGCAGCTACAGCTCAACGACAGGCACCCATTTGCACCAGGGAAGGGCATTTCTGCTTCCAACCTTTTTCTTCTCTCCTCTCACCCAGTAATTATCCCATTTCTGCATCAAATAGAGTTTATTAAAATCTCAGCTTCTTTCCCAAACAATAGATTAACATAATCCTCTTACAACACAGAGCTGGCCGTGCCTCTCGCAGTCAATGATTGCAAACTTGCAAGCCTGGAGTCAAATTTTAACTTTTCATGTCAAAACTCTGAACAGCACAATAATCAGATAGACAGGGATGCTGGATTTACTCAGTATAAGGCTTCCCGTTTAAATTAAGCCTAAACATTTCCCCCAGGTTATAGCAATTTAATTAAAACAAAGTAAAAAACAAACCTCTAAAACTTCCAAAATGCAAGCTGTAAAATTAAAACCTTCAGGACTGCCAAACAGAGCACAGAACCCAAATAACACCCAAGGGAAAACAAATACTTCAACTTATTTCAGTAAAATAAAAAGACTGACAGCCCAGATCACATCACCTCCTTCACAATATAAGCAAAAATATTTAGAGTCCCCACCAGGCAGAAGAGAGACAATTACACAGATGGTCAATGCCACCAAAGTGAGAAGTTGCGTATCAAGACTCCTCACCTGAGATATCTCTGCTGCCATACAGCTGCAAGTCACAGTAGGGAAAGATCTCTACTCAAAGACAACAGACATCAGCTCTTTAAGCTCTGGGACCTTGGCTATACCTGCAGTTCCTGGAAGTTGGTAGGATTAGCTGTGGCCTCTGGGGACAGTCGTACAAAGGGCTCCCAGGAAGTCCCCATCTTCTAGCACAAGTCACTGCACTGCAGGTCAATCTGAACAAGCCCTGAGGAACCTCATTGCTTCCCAGCTTCTCTTCCACACACTCGTGTTATACTCACACCGCAAACACATGTTCCAAGCCCAACACTGCAACCTCATATGAAGTGACCAAGGTTTCCACTACTGGGGAAAAATGATGAGAGGGAGGAAGACCCTAATAGCATCCCACCTCCTCTGTCCACATCAACTCTTCCCAGCTTTTTACCTTGTGCTGCTCTGAAAGGATGCTGCCAGGCTACTCCCAAAGGGAAAGAAAACCCTGGGGAGGTGTCTGACAGGGACTGGCTGTGGGACAGACATCTGTGTCACACTGTGGAGCTTGCTGTCTCAGTCACACACCTGGGAGCAGAAACCATAACCTTTGGAACAGAAAACTCAAAACCCCGTAAGCAGAAACATGCCATGCTGCCCCAGGATGAGTCAGCTGAGCTGGTCTGAACCAAAAAAACAACCCAGTCTACCCACACTCCCTCAGCCCTCAGTAATGGGGTGAGCTGACTCATCCCACGGCCATGCAACCACTGGACCTGACACAAGGGTGGTGGATGGAGATGGCTTGTTCTGGGAGCACGGAGGTCCAGACCTTTCCCCTGCACCCACCAGATGATGTGCAGTATGAAGTTGTGCCCTGAAGAGCTGGGGTGGGAGGACACTACATCAGCCCTTGCAGAGCCTCCTCGGATCCTGCCAGAGCCTGGACCACACAAGGCAAGGCAGCAGAACTACTACACATCCAGGACCACTGGATAATGAAGCACATTAAAAAAAAAAAACAAACCAAACATTTCAGTGTCAATTAACCACAGGGTTTAGCCAAGGGTATTTCTGCCAGTCAGGATCAAGGATCCATGGGATTGCTACCATAATTCAACACTCTCCCCTACAGAGATGGTAAGGCAACACCTACGAACACCTCCACTGGGCTCTGTCAAGCTGTGCTTCGACACAGGGGTGGCAGAGGGGGAAGCCAGCAAGCACAACATGTTGCCTGCAGCGTGAAGGAAGGAGGTCCAATACCACAGCCACACTTCAGAGCAGCAAAGCCCCCTGAACTTCCAACCCCACGATGGCAAGACAGCGAGAAAAATAACTCCCAGCATGTACTCTGCAAGGCCAGTGCTGGGAACAACCAACGGGGAGGAACCAGACCTTTCGCTTACAAGAGAACACAATTTGGAAACTGAAACTTCTTCACCAGTTACCAGCCACTGTGGGAGAAGAGAGTGTGAAGCACAAGGCACAGAGGTCAACAGTTCTTCACGTCAAATACCCTTACGATGCTGGTTTTTAGATATCTAACAGAACAAGCTCTGTAGTGCATCTCCTGCCTGTACCACCGCTGCACATCAGTGTGCACACAGACACAAGTGGGCTGAGGGCCAAGCAGCCCTCAAATCAGCACATACCTTAACACCCTAAAAGAGAGCAAAAATGCTCTGAAATACACCCCAGAGAGGATTGTCGGTCAGGTTTCTGTGCCCCTTATCTCAGCCACGACACAAGCAGAGACAGCACCAGCACCGTCACCCCTCAGCGCAGGGGGCAGGCCGTGCGCCATGTTACCTGCAGGGCTGAGCGGCTTCACCCTCCCACGCAGCAACTGGTAGTGGCCAGGAGGCCTCTGCCGGCATGTCCGGCGGGTCTGTGAGCTGTGGTACAGCCTCCCAAACAGTGGCCAGCCCCAACTGACCCCTCTGCTTCCCCCTGGGCAGGAGCACAGGATCTCTCATCGTCCGATGCTTGCAAAAGCAATAGGTGGGAGTCCCAGGGAGCATCATGACGGCACAACAAACCCGAGCTCCCTGCTTCCTTATCAGGGCTCAGTCCCTCAACCTCAGATGGCACAGAACTGCAGATGAATTAACTGGGGCAGAGACCAGTCCTTCAGCCCCAGGCCGTGGGGAATTGTCTGACATCATCACCATCAGGCTACTGGCAGCAGGCAGAGCTCAGTGGTGCAGCTCACTATTGTGCAATCCCCCGGCGATTAATCAGGATATGCCTCCTCCCACCAGCCTGGGGGCAAAACTCAATCAAGGTGCTGCTCTCCCTCCCAGGAGGGGCTCAAAAAGGTCTCTTGGGCTGCTTCTCTGCTGCACAGTTCTCAGGCCTTAGCAGCTCCCCTCACAAAGGGCTGCTCCCCATCTGCGGGATGGGCTACCCCTGCTTTGCAGGGACAGGAGAGGCTGCCCCAGCTGTGACACCTCACCAGAATATGAAGAATAGGAAAAGAAGAAAAAAAAAAAAAAGGGAAAGGAAAAGAAGAAGGAAAAAAAAAAAAAAAGGAAGACTGCATCTTACTCCATGCTGTTCCTGTGCTATGTGTCTCAGTCTTGGTCCCTAGCTTGCTGCACTCTGGACCTACCCTTCTGTCACACCATGGTCACATTCACTGCCAGACCCCCCCCAACTCACCTCAACATCCACTTCCAGTGGAAGGAACAAGCACCTCTAGGAGCCCTCAACCTGATATCCACAAATAGGCCAGCTGATGTTTGGGGTATACAGAGAAAACCCCTCAAACCCAAAACCACCAAAAGAAATTCTGGAAAAAGAAGTCACACCCCCTACCAAATTGCAGAGCCCTCATCTTTCTCTTCAGAGTCTTCCTAAAGCCCCAGGAGCCTGATGGCAGCAGCCCTGTGCCAACAGATAAAAAGCAAAAACTGAGCCTGGGTAGATGCATTTCTAAAGCAAAAGCTGATGGGTTTCCCATAGGGCAGCACAGCCTCACATGGCTCATCTCTACCAGTCCCATGACAACTCTGCCCTCAGCTAAGGCCCAGGAAGCAGCCCCACAGGACACCCAGCACAGCAGCTTCAGGATGCTCAGCATCCCCTGGGGGTCCTCGGCATCAGCTGCTGCAGAGCATGGACAGAGCACGGCCACACAGCATGGGCAGCCACCACCCATGATGGCCACAGGCCACCCCATGTTGCTCTGAAGCATTCAAACTGCGAGGAACAATATGGTACTTTTCCCACTCTGCTATCCCCAGGCTCTGCACACGCTGGGTGATGTTTCCAAATCAGCTGTCTCTCTCCAGCCATTCATGTTCCAAAGAAAGTCTAGTTTTTCCACCATCTACAGCGAAATGAGTACTTTCCTCTGCTACAGGGGCCATGGCGGGACCTGGGCCTCCTTGCTAGTAAGAGATCTGGCCACAGAGTGGGACAAGGCTGAAGACATAATGGGTTGTGGTTTTCTGCTTTATACGTGCAGCAGGGTGCCCCAGCAGCAACAGCTGGGGGGAAAGATCTCCCTGCCTGGCTGGGCAGGTTTCCCCTCTCTGCACTGCCCTAGTGAGGCCACCTCTGGAGTACTGGGTCCACTTCTGAGCTCCCCAGTTCAAGAGAGACAAGGAACCACTGGAAAGAGTCCAGCAGAGGCTATGAAGTTGCCAAGGGGACTGGAGCATCTCTGTGCTGAGGAAAGGCTGAGAGCCCCGGGGCTGTTTAGCTGGAGCAGCCTGAGAGGAGTCTGATCAATGCTGATCAATAGCTAAAGGGCCCCTGAGGCCAGGAAGGGGACAGACAAGAGGAGGAGGCCAGACTCTTTTCAGGGGTGCCTAGCAACAGGACAAGGGCCAACAGGCACAAACTGGAACCCAGGAGGTTCCATCTGAACAGGAGGAGAAAATTCTTTGCTTGAGGGTGTTGGAGCCTGGCCCAGGCTGCCCAGAGAGGTTGTGGAGTCTCCTTCTCTGCAGAGATTCCAAACCTGCCTGGACAATGTGATCCTGGGCCCCCTGCTCTGGGTGACCCTGCTGGAGCAGGTGGGTTGGATGAGATGATCTCCAGAGGTCCCTTCCACCTCCCACCATGCTAGGAGCCTGTGATGCTGCACACAGCCCATGGAGAGGCCAGAAAGGAATGCTGCTGAGCAGGGCCATCCTCCTGGTCCCCACAGCAGCAGGTCAAAGCTGGAATGATGCACCAGGGAAGGATCCTCACCCTGCAGGAGGGACAGTCTCCAAGCCAGCGTGACCCACATCCTCCCCCACGCACTGCAAAGGGCTTGGGATCTCTCCTGCCACCCCCAGGGAAGCAGAGCAGGAACTCTACATCTGCTTCTGGGAAGAAAAATAATATAAAATAATGATAAAAAAAATCAGATAATATCCTTACCCACATCCAGGTAAACACATTTTAAAACATCACTCCACATCTAGCGCATGGCACAGGAAAAGTCTAAAACCAGCAGTGAAGGTAGGAAGTATCAGAGGACATCAAAGAGGCCACATTTTCACTGCACACATCTGCTGGCAGGCCAATATTGGCCAAGATAAACGTAGATATGAGCTGCGATCAGAGCAGCCAGACCTGTGAAAGCCTCATGGATGAATGCACTTGTAACAGCACAAGCAGCCCCACAGGGCTCAGCAATAAGATTAACTGATAATAGGGCAGCTCTGGCAACTTGAGCAGCTTTCAGTTTAGTCACTTCATCAGCCCAGAGGACTGGAGTGTTGGTGTCTGTAGCCAGCACCACTGGTGGGGCTGCTCTGCAGCACTGGGTACCACTGCTTGTCAGATCTGATCATGGCGCAAACCTCTCCGACCCACCTCAACAAACAGGCAGCCCTGAAGCAGGGTAAAGGACAGGGCTCTTCCAGCTCTGGACTAGGTCCTGGCATCCCAAGAGCCCAGGCACACGAGCGCACAGAGATGCTGAGAGCCAAGACCTTCTCAATGCAGCAAGATGCAAATAAAGGTAGATAACATGGAAATAGAAAAAAAAAAAACCAATCAAAAACAAAGATGCAAAACATCTTCATCAACAGACAGGCCTCATGCAGCACCATAGCTATGGGAGCTAAGCTATGCAAGCCCAGGGTTAATATGCCTTCTTCCAGCCTCCCAGGTCTGAAGATGTCCCAGACATCCTGGTCAACCCTCTCTCCTCAGGTAAGCTGCATTGCTGCTCTAGATGATGCTGTGCCTGTTATCCATCTACTATTTACCAAGAAACAGAGGGGGAGATAATACCACATTAAGGTACACCCCAGGCACTGGCTTCAAGTCTTTGATTTACTCTTTTACAGGTCACTGTCTCTGTCAATGTCTATCAAAGGCAATTGCCAGCACAGTCAACAGCTGTACTGGTGGCTGAGCATGAAAAATGAACGAGCCATTCCTCCCAAATTACTCCTGCCTTGCAGAGAAGGCTGCAAGGACAGAAAGCAGGGGAGAGGAAGGAAGAAAAGGTCAGTGCAAGCAGGGGCATGCAGCAGAAAGAACTGTAAAAGTCAATTCAGCACAAGCAGGCCAGGACAGCACGAGCTGGACCAGCAGAGCCCTCTGCCTCCCCTGCCCAGCGCAGCTGAGCCCTGCCTGGGGAGCAGTGCCAACAGCAGTGGGCTCAGCACACACCACCTGACTGACAAAAGGCCTTTTATGAAAAGAAAAAAAAAAAAAAGCTACCCAAAACAACAGTCAGCAACCCTGAATCTCTTCAGAAAAATGGGTCAAGTAGAGATTTTTGAGGATAAGAAGTTTTTCTTGTGAGGGTGGTGGAAAACTAGAACAGGCAGCCCAGGGAGGTGGTCAATGCCCCATCCCTGGGGATGTGCAAGGTCAGGCTTGGTGGGGCTCTGAGCTACCTGCTCTAGTTGCAGATGTCCCTGCTCACTGCAGGGGAGCAGCATTAGATGGCCTTTAAAGGTGCCTTCCAACCCAAACCTGTCTGTGATTCTATGACTAAAGGCAAGAGTGACCTGCTGGACCAGGGCTGCTGGTAGCAGTCCTGTAACACCACCTTTTAATTCCTATGCAGTTTATTTCCCACCGCACCAGCCCCAGCTGACGTGACCCAAGTACACACAGCAGAGAGGAACCTGCTTCCCCTGGCACACAGGGATGTAGAGTTACAGCAGGGGACAAAGAGAACACAGAGCAGCAGCACAGCCCTTTGGCACCCCGGCTCCCCTTTGAAGGCTCTGACTGCACCAGCTTCCAGCTACTCCAAAGGGTTTACCCCCTGGGGTAGCATTGGGACTGTCTAAGAGATCATTAGCCAACGCTCGGTGGCTGAGCGTCCTCCCTTAGCAACTTGCTGGATTAAAGATTTAATGCGCTGTGTCCCTCCGGAAGAAATTACAAAGGCTATTAAGAAAGATGCGCCTCTCATCTGATGAAATCCAGCAATCACTGCAGCAGTGTGTGCAAGCTAAATAGGCTCTGTAGAGCAAAGGGAACGCTGCCGGGGCTCTCGTGAGCCCATTCTGGAGAGAGGAGCCAATGGGTAGAGCAGCAGCTCTATTAGCAGGAAAGCAAATGTGCAGACACAGCCATAGCATGCCTGCTGAGAGCGAGCCGGGCCCCGCTGCCAAGGGGAGAAGTGAAACAACGCTCGGCAGCAGTTGCTTGCTGTTTCCCGCTGGCATCCAGTGCCTTCGGAGCAGGGCAAACAGCCCCAAGCTGGGGGAAGCAGGGCATCTTCGACACCTCACGGGGCCCTGCTTTCTAGAAAAGGAGACACAGCAGTCCAGCCCCAAGGTGCCAGTACCTTGGCTTTTTGGGAATCTGAAGTATTCACGAGCGCTTCTCCTGGCACTCAAGCAGCAATCAAGCATGGCTCCCTCACCCAGGGCCAAGAGGACCAGAGGAGAGCAGGCTGTCACTGCAACAGGAGCATCACATGCAAAAGCATCTTAGTCCTTTTGGGGGCACAATCCCAGTTTAACACAGCATTAGTCAGGGTGTAGCCAGTGGCTCTTCCTAAGCAGCAGCAGCATTGTGCTGCAGACAGCAGCACTGACTACATTAAATTCAGCTCTGACATCCCCTCAGAGCGTTCGGCAGCTTCACCACAAGGAAGCCTGATCAGTAAAACATCAGGCTTGAGAGAAGGGAACAGATGTAGGGCAAGAGCTCACGTAGCCAAGCTTGCAGTAGTACCTGGGCACCCCTTTTTGCAGCAAAACCATCCACATGGTAAGATGTACCTGGAGATCATTTTTCCCCACGGAATCCGAGCTGAAAGTCCTGAACTCATTGGGCAAGGCCCACAGATGGATGGAGAGATCCCAGGTCCCGAGCACAACCACAGCATGAGCCACCAAAGGGCAGCTCCCTGCCCGCCCAGCACTGCTGGGCAGATCTCTGCTCTCATGGCTGCTAATGCCCACTCCTTCCCAAGGGAACCCCTTGGGAAGGATGCTGCTCTGGGCTCCATGCCATGGAGATCCAGGCACCTTCACAAATATCCAGGGCCAGTGACCTGCTCATCTCTGCAGAGCTCCCCAATAGTCCCCTCAGAAAATAGGGTAACACCTCATCACAGTGAACCTCCTTGGCAGGATGTGCTTCCCACATGCTACAGGTACCTCAAAGAAAGCTGCTTGAAGCAACTCTTCCCAACACCTTCACTGCTGCGGTGCTTTGCTTCCTGGAAAGGTCACTCAACAATCTCAGCCTGGCCCTTGGAACACTCTCTGCATGCCAGCACTACTCTGTGACATCAGTCATAGAACCATAGAATCATTTTGGTTGGAAGAGACCTTTAAGATCATCAAGTCCAACCATCAACCAGCACTGCCAGGTCACCACTAAACCATGTCCCTCAGCACCACATCTCCACGGCTCTGAAACCCTTCCAGGGATCATGGGGACTCCACCACTGCCCTGAGCCAGCCCTTGCAGGGAAAAAAATTCTCTCATGCCCAACCTAAACCTCCCCTGGCACAACTTGAGGCCATTTCCTCTTGTTCTATCGCTTTTGCCTTGGGAGAAGAAACCAACCCCCACCTGGCTCCAACCTCCTTTCAGGGAGTTGTTGAGAGCAATAAAGTCTGCCCTGAGCCTCCTTTACTCCAGGCTGAACCACCTCAGTTGCCTCAGCTGCTCCTCAGAAGTTCTGTGGTCCCCATGATCTGTCCCAGGGCTGGGCTTAATGCCATAAGCACAGCCCAGCAGCCTGACACGTGTTATCAAGTACACACAATTGTGCATTAAATCAGAACTGTTTCCATGACAGTTCTATGTGCTGATCTACAACAGAGGTGCTGCACCAGTAAGGCCATGCTCCATGGACTGTCCTTCATTCATTTCTCCTCCCACTGCTCCGCTCCAGATCTTCCCAGCTTCCCATTGCAGGGAGAAACTGAGCCACTCACTCTCACAACCCTTCCTCACCCACTTCAAGCCTCTCACAGCTCAGGAGTGTTGTGTAGAAGCTCCTGCACAACCCAGTTGAAAGTGGACTTCAGGAAATAAAAGCTAATATTCATAGTTGCTCTGATCAAAGTGTGGATGCGCACGGATTTCCCAAATCCAATTGTGAGAAAAGTCAGACAAGTTGGTTGCCTGTGGACTGCCTGAGAAGACGACGTGGTTTGAAATGCCACCTCTTTCATCCTGTCCAGGAGACACAGGCAGGCTGTGTGGCACTGCACTTGAGCTGGACCTTTGAGGCATCCTCTGGTTTCCCCACCCCGCACCTGCAAAGCGCAGAGCGGCTGCTTCGGGCAGATCAGAGCGCTCCTCAGCTCCTGGGTTTTTCTGCTATGAGAACCAGCCGTGGTTCCAGCAAAGAAACACCCTCTGCAAAGCCATGGTGCCTGCCAGCCACACAGCATCCTGCCCAGACACCCCATAAACCCAGCCCATTCTGAGAGGCGAGCTTCAGCAGGCAGGTCACTGCAGCCCAGCAAGCCAGCGGCCTCACACATCTGCTCTGCCTGCGGTATTTGAGCTCAACGTGGCAGCTTTGAACACTGGTGCTTTCTGGCAAGCTCCCTTCAGCCTAGAAGTGAGCACACAGACAGATCCCACGGCTCCACTGCTGAGCAGCTATTTGCAGGTTATTAATGAAATCATTTACTGTTTGTTGCAATGATTCTGCTGAAGTACAAGCCAAAAGCGTTATGGTCACTGCCAGCGAACCTGCCAGTTAACAGCAGGTCAGGGAAACAAAAGTTTCAGGTATTGCCTTCCCAAAAAGCAGGTTTACAGGCCCCTCTGGGTGGCCCAGACTCTGCCTGGCACAGCTCTGCCTGTCAGAGGTACCAAGGTGTCCAGGAGAACTGCTGCCTCCTGCCAAAACCCCTTATCCCGAGGAACGCAGAGCAGCCAAATCGCCCTGTGTCAGCACTCCCCCAGGAACACACGGTCAGCCCAGGTGCTTTATGGCAGAGCTGCAGCCAGGTCAGCAGGGCTGCAAGTTTCCTCCCAAAACACTGCAGGGAAAGCAGGGGAGCACATAAAGGAACGGAACTGCCAACCTGCCCTTCCTCTGCTGTTAAACAGGGAATCTGCTTTCAGCAGCACATCAAGAGCCTGCGGAGATCAAGGAAATACATCCCTTTGTACGCTCTCCGGGGCATGTAGCTATTTGCAACCTGATAAATAGCTGCTGTCACTGAACATCTGAGGAATTATCCTGAGCACAACAGCGTGGTTTTAAAGGAACAAGTACTGCCCAAACTGCAGCCTGTTGCACACTCCCTCCAAAGCATCCCCAGATGGGCCAGTGAGCGGGATGCAGGTACGGCTACGGGAAGGGCCAGCACCATCCCCCCCACAGCAACAGAGGCCGAGGATCCCCCAGTGCTATCACCAGACCACTGCAGATCTGCTGCTGACAGCCCTTCTCTGGGGGACTCCTCAGACCCCTGCAGCCAAGGGAGAGGTGCCCACCCTGAAAAAGGAGGCTGAGCAATGGTGCGGCTGACGCGGGGCCTCGGGGACATCAGCCACTGCAACTTCCAGACCAGCCGAAACCCTCTCACTGAAGAGCATGAGGTCAGAATTCGGTTTCCTGCTTAAAAGGAGAGAAAACAAGCAAAGGACCAGAGCAACACACAGAAATGCATTGTGACATGTCCCTGACACACACGGACACAGCGGACATGCCCAGGTCAGGGTGAGCACTGCAGCTGGGGCTCCCTGGGGAAAGGGCAGCACCCAGCAACCCAGTGGGTGCCCAGCTTGCCTGTGGAGTTGGGAGCAGGCATTACCCTACCTCCTCATACAGAATAATTAATCCTCCAGAAATTAGTCAAGTCTTCAACTAAGTCACAGCTCAGCAAATGGAGTGAGGAATTTGTAGGTCAGAACTATGAGAGCTTGGGGGGGGCGGGGAGGGGAGGGGGGAAGTGGAAGAAGGGAAAAAAAAAGCCTTAGGGCTCTGTCTCCTGTTCACTTCCAAGGGATTAGCACCCAGCTCTGCCCTGCCCAGCACCTCCACAGGAAAAACTTGGATGAGAATCACACCTTGTCATTCTGACAAGGGCTGACACCAACCACAGCTACCTTCTGACATCATCAGAGGACAAACTTCTGTATAAAGCATCTCTCATTTTCCAAAGCAGAGAGGAAAACACTTTATGACAATTATATTTGTTATGTTCCCTCCTACTTCAGTTCCTTTGACATCTTAACTGCTGTTTTCTGCAGATGAGTTTTTTTCCCCCCCACCCCTCTTCCCAAAGCTGTAACCCAGGGATGAAACACACAGGAAAAGCCCCAGGAGGACCACGTTTCACAGCACCAGCAGGACCAGCCCTCTGTGAAGCCCCCCTCAGCCCACTCATGGACACCTGTGCCCAGCAGCACAAGGAGCAAGAGGTTTCCAGCCCCAGTGCCCTGCCAAGAGACAGCAGCAGGTACCACAAGGCACTGGGTGAGAGCTGCTGCCTTTAGAAAGGGCCGTGTCTGATGCTCAAAAAGTGGCCGGGCTGTCCTGCCCAAGGAGAAAACCCTTGGCAAAGAGTAAGTAATTAATCGTTTAAGAATATAGATCTTCCCTAGGATAGATTGAGGTATTTGGCCAACCAGAAAGATCTGGGAGTGTGGGATGATCACCCAGAGCTGGGGTGCAAGGAAGGTACCCAGGTCAGGACAGGGTGGGAGGGTCGAGCAGTGCAGGTGAGGTGGTCCCACCAGCACACCCCCTCCTGTGGGTGCTGGAGGCGGGCAAGCCACGGTGCCATGCTGCCCTCTCACATCCCCCACCCTGACAGGCACCCACACCACGGCCCCACAGGGACTCACGCCGCACCAGCCCCTGTCTCCTGTTCCTGCTGTTCCCTGCTGTGCTGCCCTCCTCTGCTCCCACCCCATCTGGGAAGCCAGGGGGCTGCCACCTGAGAGACCAGAAACAGGACCAACATTTGCAGTGTCCCACCTCTGGTGAAAGAGTTCAGGCAGAACCACCAGTGTGGGACCATGGAAGAGGGGGCAGATTGCTCTAGTGATGGCGGATGGACCCCCCCAGCTGCCCTCACACAGCTGGGATGTGCAGGAAGGAAACAGAGGGACCAGACTCCTGCCAAGAGCCTGGGGTGGAGGGAACCATAGAAACCTGTCCTCCCCTTTGCTCACACATGTTAAAACAACTCTGACCACCACCACTACAACCTCCGGGCCATAGGTCCGGCCCCAAGGGGGATGTTCACAAGCAGATCCAAACAGGGACGAAGACAGGAACCAGGCAAGGGAAACAGCCTGTGCTGCACCCACCTCCTACTCAGCTGCTCTGTGCAACCTTTCCTTGCACCAGTAACAAAGACTGTGTCCTCCACAGGCAGCCTGCTCAGCAGCTCTCCCTAACATCACACCACCCCATTTCTTCCTTCAGTTTAACCTGCTGAGCACTCTGCAGCCCAGACTTCCACTCAAAGAATGGGCTGCATGTGGTTACTACATCCACCACCAAGTTCCCACCCACAGCAGGCAGAGGTAGCAGCTTGAGGCAGCAGCAAGGTGGCAATGGGGACAGGGCCAGCACACCCTGCCCGTCCCCATCCCCCCGAGTGAGGTGGGGGTGGCCATGAACAATCCTGGCATTGAGGGGCCACTTGCCCCAGCCCATCTGCAGCTCCATGAGCCTGTGGCAGACAAAGACAACGTTAGCACTGCTGAGTCCTGCCAAGGCGGGGGAGACAAACCGGCCTTTGTATCTGCAAAGGCAAAGTTAGCTTTGGGGAAAGGACCAGATAGCTCAGCTACTAAATCTGTGCTTTGGCTGCTTTTCACTTGGAGGTTTCTAATCCACGTGCAGATGAGAGCAGAAATCTCCAGCGCTCCCTTTCTCTCGCCTGCCCCACTCATGAGACGAGCTGGGGATCTGTCCGTAGGTCCTCCCTCCTGCAAGGGCCTTTGGCACACAGCACCAGTCCATGAACGCACGCTCTGAACAACAGGAAGACTGAGCCAAGAGGTGTTTGACCCATCCCCAGCTAAAATCCATTTATCACTTCTGCTTTTCTTCTGCCTCTAGACCAGCAGAGAGCTAGGGGCTCGGAAGAGTTCCTCCCCAGGGGTAAGCAAAGCAAAGCAGGGTCTGCACTTCTGCCCTTAGACCTGGCCCATCCTGTCCCTTCCCAGCACTTGAACTTCACATCCATCCGTGCCAGCAATGATTTCCAGATGGAGAAAAGCAAACCCACAAGGACAAGAGGTTTTCTCCCACTTCCTCCCTTCCCCAGCTCTGGGATGAGAGCTGCCCTCCTGCCTGCAGAGAGCCCGTGGCCACCTGCCCTCGGTCATGCCCACAGACGTGCTGTGCTTACCTCCACGGCCACGCAGCCACTCTTGGGTGATCTCTGCACGGATCTTAAAAGTGGGAAGCATTTAAGAGTGGCCACCAACGGCTGCTGCTCAGGCAGGACAGCCCAGCCCAGGACATGCTGCCCGGGGGAATATCCCTAAAAAGGCAGCTTAATGGGAAAAACAAGACCAGATATAAAAGGAATCAGGAAGGATTTTTTTTTTTCTTCATGCAGCACTTGCTCTGGAAAGCTGACATAATGGACTGAGATGAAACACGTGTATTTAACCACCGCTGCAGCAAAGCCATCGGGTTCCAGAGTACAGAGCAGCTCTTCCCAACCCTGTCACTCACACCTCCCATAGGCACAGCTAGTTCAGGGTGCATTACTCCAACTTAAAACTCAAACACTTGCCCAGCACACCCCGCAGCTCCCACCACCACATGAGTGCTGTGCCAGGCTGTGGCCCCAGTAGGTGTTTCTCAGGCTGTATGAAAACGGGGAAAGGCTGCAAGCACTCAGTCGCAGCACTTACTGCTCGGCCATGCGGGGCGGCACAGTCCCTTCCAGAGGGGAGTTCGCTTTTGCAATATGAAAACGGAGCAAAGTTACGGCTCGTGGCAAGGGCCACGCATCGGCTCGGCTTCCCCAAACACCAGCACACCTCTACCCCCACCAGCTGTCAGCCAGTAAAAGACAGGGAGCGTGCCACGGCCCAGACTCACCCTCCGACAAGGTCCATCCCGCCCCTCGCCTCAGAGACTGCAGCAGCTCCTCCCGGGCTCCCGGCAGCCAGGCACTGGTGCACCGCGATGCAGACCTCCGCGCTCCACCATCGCTAGCCACCCTGCGCTGCTGGAAGGGAGAGAGAGAGAGGGACACCCTGCCTGTTAGCGGGATGGAGGGAGCCCAGAGCATCAGCAGCACGTAACCGAGAGGTGAGCAGTGCCCTGAGCCCTGCAGAGAAGGACAACCACGTACCCAGCACAGCTGAGCTTCCCTCCCAAATGGAGCCAAGACACAGAGATGCCCGGTCCAGCACAGTCTCACCCAGTGGCTTCAGCTCACCCCATCCCTCAGGCCTGAGCAACGAGCTCAGTTGAAGGGATCTCAGCGGCCATGAGCCTAGGCACACTGGGGTAAGAGCCGCTTTGTGAGGATACAAAGCTCCCCTCACTCGCTTGGTACCTCTGACGCTAAACTGGGATGTGCTGTCCTCCTTCTAGATGATTACCAGTCACTGGACTGATAATGGATTACATTAGCTAATGGATTACATTCAGTTCTTACTCGGCACTAAAAGGTAGATATGAGCAAGAACTATGGGCCTTTACTTTCATATATCCTTCCTCCTTTTTATTTGGCACTGACAGCCAGAATATATTAGTCCTTCCTCCTGACCTCAGTAAAGATGCCTGGCTGGGAGAGAAAACCCAGTGCGTTTTCTCATTGTCACACCGACGTTCATTTATTATTACATGGCCACATTCTCATGAACTTGCAGCTTGGTAAAAGAGAGGAGACACTCCACTGAGAAGCCACAGCAGAAGTATGACCTAGTGTGGAAAAAGAAACCCTCCACCAGGAGCAGGGAGCTGCTGTGGAGTCACACTATAGGGCAGGGGGGGAACCCCCACCACATCCAGGGGGTGTCCTGGTGCTAGAGAACATGGAAATGAGAAGGAAAAGGAATAAATGGGGTGAGACCATCAGTACACACTGTCACTGGGTGAAGCCTTTGCTGTCCCAGGGGAACAGCTAAGGCTCTGGGACCCAGGGCACACCTGAGCTGCAGGGACCCCAGCCCCCTCCCACAGCACAGCCCTCACCCCTCTCCCCACACCATGGGGACTAAAAGCACAGCACCCACCAGGCCTGGAAGGATGTTCCTGCACTGTCCCCAGCCCTACAGATGGCAAAACTCAGCGAGCACAGGGAAGTGCAGAAAGCTATTGGGAGAGAAAGCTTTAGCATAAAGACTTCCTCCATTAGCGATAATAGAGGAAAAACTGCCCCACTATAAAGAGGCCTCTCAGTGCTTTTTCTGCCATATCACAACATTGCTCCATTTTCATCTGTTTCAGCTCAGAGCACCTTTGCTTTCAGGCTCCAAACCCCCCTGTGCATATCACTGAGATGACAGTTGCAAATTTACTCAGTGACAGACAGAAAAAGGCAGCTGCCAGTCTTCAGCATCACTGAAACTCAGACCAACATCTGCCTGGATTCAGTCTCCATGGTGGAACTGCTGTCTGCTTCGGCATTTATATTCCAGGCAAGTTTGCTGAGGGAAAACACACAACAATGGACATTATTTGCAAATCATTATTTTGCTTCACTAGAGCTGGACACTGATGCAAAGGAAATATTTGAACTACAATCCCAGTTACATCTTTTCATCGGGAAACCTGCTCTCAGCAAGCCAGGACTTAGTCTCTGAATGCGGATTAACACAGATGACCAAGAGCCCTGCTTTCCCCCGCTCCTGCTCCAGCCACGGCTGCTAACACAGCACAAAGCATCTGGCCAACAATGATCTACCCTCAGAAAATCTTCCAAAATCCAGGATGATTGTCAGGTGGAAGCCTAGAAACCCCAGATTCAGCTAGAAATATTTTTCTTCTTGAAAGCTGGAGACTGCAACCTCAGCCAAGTAGTTAAGGCTCTAATCACTGTGTCTGACATGGAGAAAGATGCCAGGGAAGTTTTATTTAATGCACAGCGAATGGGGTTTGCCCTTAAACATGGGACAAATCTTCCAGCTCATTACCAACAGTAAGAATCACCTGGACAAATTAGGTATTGGAAAGTCAAGCCCGCAGAGGAGCTCTTTGATTTACCCTCAGATGACCTACAAAAGGAAGAAAATGTCACACAAGCCCCTCTGAGACAGCCTCGCAACACAGCAGCGCCATGACTAACACCCGAGATGCAGGACAGGGTTAGGTATTTCATTACATCACTGCTCCCCCCCCGCCCCCCCCCCCCCCCCCCCCACCCCCCCCCCCCACCCCCCCGCCCCCGCCGCTCACC
>WTSP01022003.1:5136-25263 GCA_025331215.1 Actenoides lindsayi | reverse complement strand
GCCCACCCCGCACCGGGCCCGAACCGCCCGCCCGAACCTCGCCGGACGGCGGGCGTGCTGAGGGGGCAGCGTCGGGAGTTAACAAAGTAGCGCCGGGCCCCCCGAGGGTGCCGGGGCTCCGCCGGCAGCTCCCCGCCGGCGCTCGCCGCACCTCCCGCCGAGATGCCGGGGCAGAGCGGGGCAGCGGCCGGACTCACCCCCTTTGACGCCGACGGCGGGCTCCAGCCGCGCCACCGCGATGACCAGCACGATCCCGAGGATGAACCACTCCTTCCGCAGACGCTCCAGCAGCCCCATGGCGCGGCCCGCCGCTCCCCGCCGCCCGGCCCGGCCCGGCACAGCGCCGGGGCGGGGTGTAGCCCCACCGCCCGCCGGCAGGACCAGCCGGATCCGCTGACAGGAAAAGTCTCACCCACCGCCGCCATCGCTACCCCGCATCTCCTCATAGACACGCAGCCTCCGCGCCGCTGCTTCCCGCCCGCAGCGCCGGACCCCCTGCGGGCTTCGGCCGCCCCCGCCCCGCGCTGCATCTCCGCTCCAAGGCGCAGGCCGCGGCCAGGGTGGGTGCCGGCGGTACCGGGGGTTGGGGGGGGGAAGACGAAACGAGACGGTGACGATGCCGATGACGATGCCGCCTCAGCTGCCGTGGCCGGAGGGGCCGGAAAGCGCGGCCCCTCACAGCCGGTGCCGGTGGGCTGCGCGGCCCCGGCTGGCGCAGGACTCTGCGGGCGGGGAACGGGGGACGGCGGGGGAGCCGTGCGCGCTGTTTTGGTACATTACAACGTGCGCGTGACGCCCGGCGCTTGACGCGCGGGAGGGCGGGCGCGAGCCGGCAGTGGCGGCGGCGGCGGCCGTTGGGCGCGCGCAGCGGGCCGGCCGGGCCAGCGGGGACGGAAGCGCGAGCGCTCCCCCCGCGTGCGGGCCACCCGCCGCTTGCGTCAGCCGCGAGACCTGCCCGGGGCGGCACCTGCCCGGGGCCGCGGTTCGCTGCAAGGCGGGCGGCAGCGACCGTGGAAACGCCGCAGCCCGTCTGGAGGAGGAGGAGGGGGGGGAGTGTCTCCGGGACAGACGGTGTCTTTGCCGTGTCACCTGTGACGCGGGTGCGTGGCTTGTCCCGTTGCCGCGCCGGAGTGGCGAGCGATGGGTGATTCATCGTCGCCGCGGAGCCCGCCCCGGTTTCGCTTCGTAGCTGTAGGAAGGCGCCCGGCTGCCCGGTCCGGACAGACCCAAAGGCATCTGCCCCGTCGGCGGGAAGAAGGAAACGCCTGTCGCGACTGGGCGACAGCATCTCCCGCTGCGTGCGAGCGCCCGCCGAGCGAGCCGGCTTCCGAACGGGAGACCGTTCCCCGCGCGGCGGGCGGCGGGTTTAATTCCGTGATGAACACGCTTCCATTAAACCAGGGCATCATCCAAGCCTCATCCCGGTACTCGGGCATCTCCTCCTCCTCCTCTCTTGTCTCCGCTTCCCCGGTGGATTCCTTAGCCCGGCCGCGACCCCCGCGCTCTACATCTCCTCAAGGAGGACATGATGCAGTGGGCAAGGCGCTGCCAACGCGGCTGCCGCGTTCCGGGCGGGTCTCACACGCTCGGCAGTTCTGCTGTTTGGTTTCCAAACGTTTAGGCTCAGCTGATCCTTCACAGCCTCCGTGGGTCTATTCAGCCCTTCGCAGAGCCTCCCTGCCGTACGCCGCCCGCTCTCTGCTCCCCAGTAAAGAAATGTTTATAGCTCACAGCCCAGCTGTGATCGCGGCTACTTTAGGGGGGGTTGTAGGCGGCTGCGTGCCCTGGGAGGCTTGCTTGTGCAAACGTCTATACCTCACGGCTGAATTTCCTGAGTAGGGAGGGAATCCGCCTCTTCTCACCCGCAAAGGTATCCAAAACATGCAGCTTAAAAATGATTATACGTGTGCTTAACGAAAGCTGACTGGTCCTTGCTCTCTTCGCAGGGACGAGTGCCAAACTGCACCACCTCACCGAGCAACTGCTACAGGCTGACTGGTTAGGGAGAAAATAAATGTCTTAGCAGCTGTTCTTCCAGAGCAAGCTGTGACTCTAATGAGCAGAAGAGTTGATTACTGCACAGGAAGGAGAAGATGAATCAGCCAAAGATGTAAAGTTAATGTTTGTCATATAAGTTACATTAAATCTGTGTGTGGATACTCATTCACAGGTGAGGCGGCCCTGGTTCTATGATGTCATTTTTATCTGCACCAGCCACAGCTAAGCATGCTTAGATCTTTTCCTCTGTGGCTCTGAAAGCCCACTCGTGAGAGCACAGGCCCTCGGATCCCAATGCAGCAGGAGACCTGGCAGACGTCCAGGGTTTCCTGGGTTGTGTTGTGAATGCACACGCAGAGCTGGAGGTGCTAACAGAGGTGGGAAGGAGGCTTTGCACCCTCTGCCTGCCTGTTCTGCCCCAGCTGGTTCTGTGCACAACACAGAGGCCTCTCTACGTGGTTAGAAGGCACAAACGGCTTCACCACAATTCAGGAAAGTGTTGTTACGAAGGAAAAGCAAAATCACAATCTATTGAGGCCAAAACTTAAGCACTCAGAACTTCGAAGCGGCCAAACTTCACAGTGAATAAAGTTGCTCCAACATCCACATTCCTGCACAAGCTGTAGACAGATGCAAAGAATGAGAAGATACAGAGGACGCTCAGCCTGGCAATAAACTTCTGCCATGAGGACAGCAGTCTCTCCCTGCTTTTGCATCATAGTTTTCACATGGTACCAATGCTGCCCCTCACTCTTTGCAAGTGTATGTTAATTATGGATTTCTAAGCATGCCCCCCTGCCCAAGCTAACTCTAGGTTCATTTATGCCAACAAGTTTCGGATGTTTGCTCACAGCAGGTCTAATCAGTAAACGATTAGAAACCTCAGGTTCAGCCCTAAGCTCTGGAAGATTCTTCTTATTTTCCCCTCCAAAGGATCATTCCTTCTGCACTGTCCCATTCTCTAGGTAGGATAAGCTATCTCATTGCATCGAGAACAGTTAAGAAATAATAAAATTTAAAAAAAATAAAAAATAATGGTTTGCCAGTGGTCATCAGCTATCACAGAAAAAAGTGTAACTTTTGTCTATACTCACTAAAAAAAAGGCATTTTTAATGCTCTGTTGCTTTGACTGGATGCTTTGCCTGGAAATATATTTCCAAGAGATCTGAAGTTTGTAATAAACACTGCTGCAAACTGAGATGCAAAATACATGGATTCACATGGGTCTTTGTCTTCTGTAATCTCTAAGATCATATACAGATATTCCTAGCTGTCTATCGAAAGACTTACACAAAGATATTTTAGCTGGTTTTGTTTAAAAGCTTGTATTTGATCATCATGATAAACATATAGGTCTCTTAAATTAAATCAATCACATTCTTCTTGCTTGGAAATAAGAGAGCACTCTTAAGTCCTGCCCTGCCCCACCAGCATGGAATGGGAAAGAAGCAAGCACTGCAAGTGTGTTGTGTGATTGGCAGGACCCTCACACATCCCAAGTCTGCTCGCAAGACAGCGTCGCTGTTGCTGTAAGGCAATTTGCCACTCATCCCGAAGCATTCGGTCAGTATTAGAGAGGGACAATTCAGTGTCTGTCACCCAAAACTACACCTTGCACCATTTCACTTTCCCCATCAGATGCCCACACAGGTTAATATACACATCCTAATGAACCACTAGGACTCAAACAGATCCCAGAAAGGTGTGGCACATGTGTATGTGTATTCTCCATTACATCATACTAAACCATTTGGGGATGTATTTATCTGTGGCTTAGACACAGTACAGGAGTGAGAATTTAGCTCCTCTGATTTCACATGACCAGATTTTCATTTTTGTTCAACTGCAAACACACCTCAGGGCTTCCAGATGTTTTCCTGCCTCTAAAGGCCCTCGTGCATCCGTCTCCATAAAACAAAAGCTTCATGACATGCATAGCGACGTGACACCAAATCTTCATTGCTCACAGGTAATCTTGTTGAAGCCAACAAAACTGTTAATGTGAGCAGCACACAGTTTTCATGTCTGCAAAGATGCAGAAGTGGACTGGACATTTCTGGGCTTCACGTTACAAACAAGCAGTCTTATGTGGTTTGTAACTGCTGTCACCATGTCAGCTCCTCTTCGTGCCATATGGAGCCTATTTCTTTTGTGTACCCAGCCTCTTATCTGCACAACACACCTTGCTGCCTAATAACTACACAGTTAAGTGATTTTAGGGAACGTGCTGGCATTTTTAAGTTCTATAGTAGCAGACATCATCTGATCATGGATTTAGACAGGAGAGATTTCAATAGAAAGGAGTGGGGATCATGAGATAAAGGGAGCTTAAATGAGAGGAAGAGATAGTATTAAATAATTTAACTCAAAAAGAACAAAGATCTTCAGAATGAGCAAGATAAAGAGGGGTGTTAATTATAAATAGGAAAGTTGAGGAGAAAAAGTGGAAATATATGGGAGACGGTTTACAACACATTTATATGTCTCACAAGCACTTAGTGGCATGATCTCAGATTCTCTCAGGCACTTGAGGAGATTCGTGTATTGACCCCATTATCTGTTTTTCCTTATGGAAATGGGAGTTCACAACACTTACTCTGTCCTAGCTTAGGATCTCTTGGTTGTTGCTGCTGGATGTTTTTAAATGCCTGTGAGCGCTTAGGTATTGCCAGCTACAGGACTTACCACCATTAGCATAATGCAGTAGTAGGAATTACGTACAAGTTCCATTTAGAACAGCACTTAATGGAACTTAAACACACATACAGGTATGCTTTTCTAAACAGAAGCTACAAGATGATTAAAAGTTTTGTGAATCTTTGGTTTTATTTCTAGAATGGTATGATTAGCTTTCCCCCAGAGACTTGAAATGCATAATGCCTTTTTTATATACTTGTAATAAAGGGTCCTCTTCTATTTTTAAGTATCCAACAAATAAGCAATTTTTCTTTTCCTTCAGAGCCCAGGGTTTCACAGTGAGCAACAACTGGATTAAACCTTTTAAATAAGACACTTCAGAGATAACATGGTGATGCCTTTATACCTTTTTCTCCTTAAGCTTACAAAAATAACCTTCTAATTTTACAGTAATCATACCAAAACACGAGCAGCTTCAGTATAAAAACCTCTGCTGTATTTGTACATACAAAAGCAGCAGATTTATTCCTGGGTGCATATGCACACATGTGCAGATACAAACATTTTACAACAGTTTCAGAGTAATCAACCACTGATAATGGGAAGAGCATGCAAATGACAGAAAGCGGAGAGGACAGCAATCCCAGCTGTGATACCTGCCACAAAGGTCAAGTTTGCAATGACCAGCCAGCAGAGAAATTAGAAATACATGAGTGCATACGTGCTCAAGAAAGTGGCAGTTGCTAGAAGAAGGGTTTGTCTTAAGGTTGCTGAAAGCTGGCTTTTTGAAGCTGAAGATTTTTCTTCTAGAAGGAATAGCAGGGCTTGTCCAAGAGGAAGGACAGCCTGTGCTCCAAACTTGGTCAGATGGAAGGCAGGGCTTGACTTCTCGTGTCTTTCCCTTTTGATTTTAATATTACCAAACAGTTTAAAGGCTCAGAGAAGGGCAAATTCAGTAGCTTCTACAAGGGGGAATGCTAGAGAAGTTGTCTTAAGACTTTCTCAGATTTGTCATTTTGACTTCATCATACTACAGCAGCTGGTACTTCATACCTCTTGGACCTCTAGACATCATTGCCATGCCCTGTCTTCTCCACAGGCCAGGACCAGTCTGAAGAACAGCTAAGTGCAGTTATGATGAGCTCTGACTGTGACCAATTTGGTCATTTAGGGGACTAGAGTCTGAGGATCAATGGGATGTCCAATGGAAAGATGCAAGTATAGACATATCTTTTGTGCTTAGCTTGGCACGTTGACTTCTGTTGACTCTTCTGAACATCAAACCATGTTCATAACTTACTGCCTGGCCATTCAGCCCTCACCATTCACCACAATTTCCCCCTGCAGGATGGCAACCAAGCAGCTTGTTGTACATACTATGTACAGATTTACAAAGGGAGGCGTTGTCCACCCTTCCCTTAGTAAACCAGAGCTTTCCAAAAATGCAAGGAAATAGAGAAGTTTACAGCCATATAACTTGACCATCATTTACCTGCATTGAAGTAAATTCCATAGTATTTGCAAATCAAGTTATTTGATCCCAGTCTATGTGGCCTTTTGATTTAAAATGGAGTAGGAAGTGCCCCTGCAGGAAGTGCTGCACGTGCCAGTCCCAAGAGGAAGGTGCATGTTCCCACCCACACGTGTGGCACTAGGTCCCTTTGCAGGGCTGGAATTGGAATATTCTTCTGCTTTTCTTTTTTTTTTTTCCTCCCCTCTTCTTTAATTGTTTACACCAGAACAGAACTCAGAGATCTTGATCAGACAGGAAGGCATCTTCACACCAGGTACTGTTTAAGCACAAACCCAGGCACGTTTACACTGCAGGCAGATAACTGTAGTGCATATATACGTAATGGACCTCACTTTAATGTAGCCCTCATTAGTACCAGCAGCAGTGATTAATACCATTGGTGATTCAGTACAGCAGGACAAAGCTGTCAGGAGATCATAGAATCATCAAAACTCAAACTCCTCCACCTCCTGCAGACATCCTCACAAGCCCTCTCCTAGAAAGAGGGCATATTATAGATGGAGTCTGATACTGATCATGTTCACTTGTGCCCCAGCCCTCAGAGTTTCAGAGTTCAGTAGAAAACTTCTCAAATGTGAAAGCAGAGACACACACACACACACCTCCCCCCCAAAAAAAGTGGATTCAGGGAGATGACCTATTGCAAAATATACTAAATAATTAGGGAGAAAAAAAAAAAAAATATATATATATATATAAAACCAGAGAGAAAGATCCTTTAAAAACTATTTAACAACAAATCAGCTATTGTATCTGTCAATACAGAAAAAAAAAATGAGGATGCTGACAACTCTTCATCCCACAATCTGCAGCATTAATAAGTGATGAAGTATTAAAAAAACTGGGACACTTTGTGCCTAAAATGGTATCACTTGAGGATGAGGGAATAAAGCTGAAGTAAAACAAAGGACATGACTGTGTATTGCTAGCAAATAATGACATAAATGAAAAACAAAACCAAGGAAATAAATACAGCCCCTCCAACCATCAACTATAAGGAAAACATGACTGCCTGATTTTTTTGGCAGCAATCAAATAGAAATCATGGAGTCAGCAGTGTCTGATGAAAGTTTTGGATTAAATCACTCTAGAATTGTCCAGCCCAAACTCTTTATTTAAATAATGAGAAGGAGATGGCATGGGAACCCAAGATTCAAGTGATGTTGAGGTAAGAATTTCGGGGTACATACCATCCTGATCTAAACAGCACCATGAAGGACACAGCCTGATGGGAAAACCTTTTCTATCCAAGCCTACTGTCATGCTGCTCTCCTTCCACTGTGAATTCATTTCTCTTACTACTGCCTTGCTAACCAGCAGACAAGGCTTTTGCACCTCTGGCGTATCCAGGACTTGAACATTCACCCCTTGCTTGTTTCTTTGGCACAGCCAACACAGTTGTTAAACCCTCTCACTCACTCCTCCCTTCTCTCACGCTCAGCATCTGCCCCAGGCCCTTAGCTGTAAGCTGCTGAAGAGCTCTACCCTGGGACACTCCTCTCTCTCCTTTCTGTTTCCAAAGAAAGGAAGAGTTACTCCTTTTTGAACTTGAACTATTCCTACAACGTAATCATGTTTCACAAAGACTTCCAAGCAGCACTGCCCGCTGCCTGCCATCTATCCAGCTTAGACCACAGAAGTCATTGTGCCGATTCTGTACAGCTCATTTCACAGGTCTCACCCAATTCCCCACCACCCCCTCACTCCTTTTAAGCAGCTTTAATGCCAGAGCCTTGTGCTGTAGTAAACAAGAGAAGGAACTCCGGTTTTTTTATAGGTGCAAGTCAGTCAGAAAGCACAGGAGGGAAGCTAGAAACAAGAGCAGCACAGATGGGGAGGGATCATCTGGTTATTTGTTTGCAGCAGAACCTAAGGAGGCTGTATTAGGTAGGTCCTTATATTTCTTTTAGAGGATGTGCATTAAGCAGAGTTCTATGTGATCCCTTTAGGAAGTGGGAGAGTTATGATGGTGCCTTTTCCCCGAGAGCATTTCTAAGCTTTCCTCATAGGAAGCTTTCCTTGTGGTACATTCTTAAGTAGATCAAATGTACAGGAAAATCCCACTTCGGAATTAATTGGCATACATTTTTACAGGAGCTGGAGGGATTTTTAATTTCTTCCTTCTAGATGAACTCACAACACTCCTGCAATCCCAAATTTGAAGTTGTACCTGTCTGTGGAAGCATGCAAGCACAAGGCCTGCAGCAAAATACATCTGATTTTAACTCTCCATCTCGTTACTCAGGCAGATACTTTACAGTGTGATGTCCATTGCCCATGTTACTCCAGTTTGTTCTTGCAATGCTTTAGTGGTGTAAAAAGACTCCTTGTTCAAGAGGGTCCAGAACAATACTTCACTTGGAAATACCTAGTACCCTTAGCTCCAGGATCACCCACACCATGTGCTCAGGTTCTGTTACTATATGAAAGAAAGCAAAGGTGTTTCTACCCAGACAGACCACTGTCCCCTTGAGACCTGCTCCTGCTCTAAAAAAATAGCTTACTTCTAAATATAGCTGACCAAATGGCACATCTACTGCCTAAGTACCACCACGCTTTATCCAGACAGGTCTTCACTTTTCATCTCCCATCCAGCAGCTACACACACAGCAAGCTTCATCTGACTCACGCAGTAATAATCATTGCTTATATACAAGATCCCTTGTGTACTGTATATTAATGTCTGGCTGGTAATTTAATGGCACCTCTAGGCATAAACAAAAGTTTATTAAAACAGTAAAATGTTCCTGAAGACTGGCCTGCATTTTTAATTTTCTATTCAGCATTCCAAAATACAGAGCCAGCCTTCTTATTAAAAAAAAAGCAAGCTATGGAGTTAACACCAAAGTAACACCATTTTGCACACGTTAGAGGTGGCACAACCTAGAGCAATAGGATGCTTCATTTATATTCACAAGCCTCTTCTTTTTTGATAATCTTTAACAACAATAGCCAAACAAATTTTGATTACTAGGAAACGTGTACAACCGCAGGAAGCAGCAGCATATTGACCATTACTGAAAATACCTGTCAATTCTATGTCAGGAAGACACACTGCAGCTAAAACCTTAAATTCCCATCAGTAGTTGGCAGTACCCTCTGTAGTTAAGAGCGAGTGATGCTCTGCGTGTTGGGCATGTAAAAGCTACACCATTCCTTCCCTCTGCTCCTCTCTTCATTTGCATGAGATGCTTATTTTACAAATGATTTAGTGCTTTAAAGACCAGAAAGTTTATTTCCCTTTTAGCATAAAATAATTCCTTGAGCTCAGTAAAAGGCATAATACATACTTCAGGTAGTATATATGTTATTACACATTTATAGTGGGCAAGCAGGTAGACAATTTTTGACAACATTTAAACAAACTTGGACTGATTTTCACAATTCAGGTTAAGTAATGGACACATGAAGAATTTCAGTAGAAAATTTGTCCATGGAGGAAATTCACTGTGGAGATGCAGACGAACAAGTGAGGAGCTCTGCTCTCAGGGAGTCTCGTTTCAGATGCCAGCCACAGTGACGGACCTCTTCCACTGTTCCACTGCAATGTAGCATTAGCTAAGGACCCTGAAGCACTATCCAGCTCATCACCACCTATCTCCCTATTGAAACATGACCCTGTGGTATGGGTCACTGGGACTGGCCCCTCTACCACTTGGTTTCCACAGATAGGAAACAGGAGCATTTGGCTAAAGAGAAGGTAGACAGACATGCTCCCACAGGTCCCATCAAAGCGATCAGAGCACGACAACTTTGGGAGCCTAGAGTGAACACAGATGTTGCCAGCTCTTTACTCAGAGCCTTGATACTTTTGTCATAACCTAGAATATTTGCCTACTTGCCACCATTAAGGGACTTGGGCAGTCGAGAAGTCTCTTGCAAACAGAACCAGCAAGAGTTATCAAGGAGGAGGAAGACAACTGGTTATCTCAAAAGAAAAGCTCCCAGAATAAATGCTGTAGTGCCTGTACAGAATAAAAACTTGGCTTGTAAAAGATAAAAGCATTCATGGCACATCTGCTGGTATTTTGCTTGCTTTTTTTTGTGTGTCATTCTTCAATATTATACACAGTTCAGCTTTTTAAGTAAAAGAAAAATGTGTTTAAAAATAAGAGACAGTAAGACATATTTGCTACTGCCTTGTTAGCCTTAACCTGCAGAGACTGGTGTCCTTCCCTATTTATAGCAACATGATTTTAGCTTAAAAAAACCAAAACAACAACAACAAACAAAACAGGCTTTTAGTTTTTACTGTTTTGTTTAAGATTAGTTATCAAAGCTCTGAGCGATCAGCAGTAAGCACAAGATCCTGTGTCTTGAACAAATATCTCAGGGGATTTTTTTTGTATATCAAATCAATGGCATAAGAGAGGTTGAGGCAATGCCAGTGTAACTGTGGTGCACGCTCTGCAGTATTTCACATTTCCAGTTAAAACATCAGGGCTGATATGTTCTCTGTCATAAAAAGCCACCACAACACATTTAGGCATACTGGACTATATATGCAAAGATGATCTTGCAGGATCTGGCCCAGAACTTAAAATGAGGCAAATTGACACTGCTTTTGGAGCCTTCACACCCGATGTGGCAGTCCCTGAAATCCTCACCAGAGGTCAAGGGGTCTTCCCCATGGGAGGGAAATTCTTATTCCAACCATTCCCTCACATGGGACATTCATTATAAGGCTCTCTTTTCTGTGTTTTTGCTTCTAGAGATGAGGATTACTGTTCAGGACCCTCACCATTAAAGGCAAGAGTTTGTTCCCATTTTAATGTTTTAATCTCCATAGCTGTGATTTAATAAATTTAATATTGCACTGTCTATGCAAGGACCGCTTTTCGTCTCCCCTGCATAACAGCTACAAAAGCTGACACTTTAGCCTCAGCTCAACAGAGCACTTGCACACATATTTAAGGTGCTGCAGCTGGTGAAGAGACTGATTTACTTTAATGCTCTGCTGAGTTAGAGACCTATGACCTTATATCATATGCAACTTTAAATTGGGTTAATAACAGTTATATGTATGCAATGACATAAATCACTGACTTTTTCATTCCAGGAATAGAAAAGAAAAAGAAAAATGTTGGTCATAGTCTGGAAGCTTTGCATATTCATACTTCTCACAGTTGTTAAGTGTTTGAAAATTCAAGTAATGAGCATACAATACTCTGGCTGCCTTTGTATTGCTTGGGGGTTTGCTATTCTAGTAATATCTCTACAGAAACCATTCTATCAAGTCAGTTTTTTTGCCCTCAAATTGAATTAGCACTTGTACATTGAAGTTTTCAACATCACCCATAAGATTTTTCAACTTGTCAAAAGAATCTGCATGGTCTCTAACCATGAATAAAAATGATTTCAGATATCATCTTTATTTCAAGTTTTTTTTCCTGGGATTAATTTAATTGATTGTGCTGGTGGCTTGTTAAACAGCTGCTGAAATAAACAGACCATTTGTCTTTCTATGTAAACATATGGGTACCTGGTTTAATTATAGTTCATGCCAGTGGTGAGAAAAAATAAAATAAAATAGCCTCTGTTCTCCAAACTCACACAGTAGACCTGAAATTGTAAGAACAACAAAACTTGACTCACTTTCTTCTTGTTGATTAATAAATCTTTTATTATATAGACAAAAACAACGTTCAGTAGATTATATTTTTCCCCATATATCCATGTGCTTACACAAGACATCCATGGTTTTCTCCTTGCCTGATATAACTAGGTGTAGCCTCATAAAACTTTACCTCCATACAATTCTCATTTTATTCTCAGCAGAACTAACCTTGATTTGTATGTATTATTGCACATCTACCCAGATATGTTCAGACAGCCAAACTTCAGCCCAGTCTCCTCACTGAGTTCAAGCTCTGCTCTTTGGGAGAGCTGCAGATGAAATTAGGATAGCCACATACATAATCTCTCTGCTGTTCTCATATATTAAATTAGAAAGCAAACCAAAAGACTTGCTCTTAAATAACACATGGATGAACATTCTACTTCAAGTAAATAAAATTTGCCATTAGTAAGCTTATCACTAACCTGCTGAAAAACCTCAAATACAACAAAAATCCCGAAGAGGCGCAACCGTGTCATTTGCGCTGGTTGCTGAAAGTAGTTAATTCATTTAATGGCAAAAATAAGCTATTCCCATTTTCTCAGATCAGTATATAATTTGGGGGCCTGTCTATCGTGGGATAACCTATTTTTACCCTTAACGGAGGAACATAAAAATTCTAATCCATTTTCAAATCTCAGGAGTCCAAAGAGAATTTGCATTTCTGCATAAAGAAGGACCCAGTACAGAAGAATAAAATGGGAATGATTTGAATTATATGGACTCAGGTAGGATGCTGCTGTGGTCAGTTCCTCAACGGGATTTAGCACAATTGGCAAGACATACCTTCTTTCAAACCCTCCTCTGGAATGATGCCAGCTGCAATTATACATTATAATGAGCAAGAATTGTGAATTCAGAGTAGAGCAGTGAACTTGTTTCTCCTCACCTTCAGTAATGTATTTCTGCCCTCCTTCTTCATCTTTCCTGTGTTGTTTTGTAGTTTGTGTCAAGCAAGTCTCATTCTTCTCATTACAGACAAAAATCTCTGCTCGTTGAAGTGCTGAGAGTGCTAATTCTTGTTGTTCTCACTTGTTACAGAAACCCTCCTGCCAAAGGAAACGTTCGGCTTAAAATATTGTAAACAACCTCGCCTCCTTTACCCGCTACCACAGCTTACTTTGAAGAAGTCTGTTTTCATAAGCAGTATGTCTTGTCTGTTCAAAAGACTATAACTAGGAGTTGCCATACCAAATACATTTATGGAAGGTAGCAATAAAGAAATACCTTGACAGACTAATGATGACCTCCCGCAAGCCATGCGCTTAAAAGACTCACTTTCCTGCTTAGCAGATTAAAAAGTAATAGTTGAGTGGCACAGTTTCCATTCACTTGTTAAGCGTAATACCTGCCCTATGGCCTACTGTGAAAATCAAAAGCAAAATCGCCATACCAATGGCTACTACATAAGTCAGTCTGACTCTGTGGGACATGAGATAGCCAGGTTAGCACAAGCTTCCAGTGGAGACAAGAAGAGACTGAAGGTAGGCAAGAAAATACAAGACTTTTTTCCGTTGCCTACTACGCTGAAGACTGGATTTCTACAGCATTTCTTACAGTTTAAAACCAGGGTGGCTGTTTTGAGGAGGGGCTGGCTTTGTATCTGTCCGGGTATTTTGTCTGGTGTCTAAGCATTAACCTCTTGCACACAGCTCCCCATTTGAGTAACAAAAGCAAGTTTAGAGGCAGAAATGTAAAAATGAGAGAGTAGTACACTCTTCGCAAGAATGGATATGAACATTTCAGTAGTAGGAAAGGCTAACTTGGATAGCACTTTGCAAAGGAGTAACACCTGCACTGGTGCAGAGTTGCAGCTAAGACTTTGCCACCACATTCACTGGGTTTGTGACAAATTGTTCCTGAGTCCTGCCAAGCTGTTTGGGTGGGCAATCCCAGTCCTGCTCACACCGGTGCCTCTGGCAGGAAGGAGCAGCCGTACACAGACTGCACAGCCAGAGCCACAGGCAGTGCCCACAGGCACCCATGAGGTCCAGTTTTGCCTCATGTTATTCCTTTAGAGCTCACATGCTGCTAAGCTAAGCCCAGGAGGGTTATAGGTGATGCTATCTCCTTCCACATGCCAACTGTAACTTCTCGTTTCACTGTCTACTATATTTTGTAGAGATCCCACCGCATTTCACATCACATAACATGCAAACAGAACACTGTTCTTAATCCTTTTAACACTGCAACAAGTCAGATTCCTTTAAAATTATTTGACAAGCACAATGAACAAATACAACTTAAAGGTAGCCAAGTGCTAGCCTCTTAATATACAAATGCACACAAGCATGAAAGCTATTAAAAAAAATAATTATTTAAACAGGTCTGCCTGATTCCTAATGTAAGTAGAAGGCGCAGTAAATGCCTCATGCCCACAAGTTAAAAATTCACTGGCCTGTGGTCTTGCACTAAGAGTACCACCGCTCAGCCCAAACATTCAAACTGGAGGCGAAATGAAGTTCGCTCTTTGATTTATTCTTGCAGACTTCAAAGCTGGGAAGAAAGCCTTGGCAAAAAAAAAAAAAAAAAGGTGAAGGATGAAATCTTGATTCTGTTTAGGCTAACAGAGAAAGTGCTTGTGAATTCCTGACCTCGCTGAGGTACCATTAGCATTTCTGAAAGTAGCAGAAACCAATGCATCTCTGCGTGTGAGCATGTGAATTTCTCATGGGGGTCCCACAACCATCAGCTGACATTGGCTTATGTTGAAGCCAAAATGAACTCTTAGTTGGACAAAACTCACGCCAACACCCACTGAGTTCCTCCCCTCGGTGGGAATAAGCAAAGCCTTCTACAAGTGGAGCTGGGGCTTTTCCCCAGAGACCAGGATTACTGTTTGAAAATGGGAGAGCAGAATTCTTGCACAAAAAAGCTAGCAGTTTTACCACATAAATAAGAATAAACTGAAACAACACCACCCACAACTGGAATGATACCAGACCAAACCATGATTAAAACACTGTTATGCTTGGTATTTAAGACACTTCTGAAATATGTGATGCCATTAGCTTCCAGATACATGCATTTCATTAGCAGAATCTGTGCTTGGTGTTCATCAGTATGGACAAAGATTTTGTCCCTTTTCAGTGGCACACATGGGTGTGTCTTAGAGAGCCGAGGCTTCCCCCCACCCCTTTCCACTGGAATGTTTTGAGAAGTTCCCACCTTTGTTTCCTAGTTTACCTGCTGGATTTTCCTACAGCTTCAGAAGCTGCATGGGCAACTAGTTACTCATCACTTCAAGATGCAGTTCAGGTTTTCACCGGTGTAGTATGTTTTGCAACCATGAAATATGGATCTAAGATTCAAAAGACGCAAGAGTGTAAAGAACCTTTGAGATGCTTTCTGAAGAAACAGCAGAAGATACAAGAGCAGTTCAGCAGTGCAGAGCTGCTACTTGTGACCCAAAATAGCTTGTAATATACCAAAGTATTTTGTATTTCTACATCATTTTGCTGGAATAATTACGGAGCTCTTTCTACGTTTTCATCGTGTTCTGATAAAACCCCAGGTCTGACAGTGTATCCTGACAAAAGAGTCCGCATGAAATATGTTGCTAATTATTTATACACCTCTTCAAAGGCTCAGTGCTTCTACTTGTACTTCTTGCTACTCTTTCCTACCCAGCCCCTAAAGCTGTTTTTCAATCACTGAACCGAAACCCCTTAGAGTAACAACTTTATAATAGAGGTTCATAAACCTGGCAGTGATTAACAGCGCGGGTTAATCAAATGAGTGTAGAACAGGCTTTTCCCCCCTTTAAAGGAAACTGGCCCCAAGTGTTTTTCCCTTATTGCTACGTGGAAATATATTTGCAATTAACTTTTACTTATTGGTGTCGTAGCAGCCTCTGAAGGCCCCAGCCAGAAGCGAACACCCTTGTGCTTTCAGCACAGAAATGCACACCAGAACACAGTAGTCCCTCCAAAGAACCG
Source organism: Actenoides lindsayi (assembly GCA_025331215.1). Classification (NCBI taxonomy): domain Eukaryota; kingdom Metazoa; phylum Chordata; class Aves; order Coraciiformes; family Alcedinidae; genus Actenoides; species Actenoides lindsayi. Next base: position 9,538 of record WTSP01022003.1, on the reverse strand, counting down.
ACAAGCCAGCACCATCCCACATCCGAGCCCCAGCAATGCCCAGGGGCCAGGTGTGGGTAGAACCTGGCTATGCCAGGACCCAGCCTGCCTGAGAAAGAGCCAGCAGCCTTTCAGTGTCATCCCACTTACTAGACAAGCTGCTTGAGGTTTTAACATCATCAAGAGGAATTATCCTCTGCCAACATCAATTGGTCAGCTTCTTGTGAAAACTTGAGGATCAAGTCCACGTACTGCCAAGCCTGCTTTGTTCAATTTACTCCAAGACCAAGAGGACATAAGTCTCCAGTGGCATTAGTATCCAATTTCAGCTGTCTACAATCAAACTCTCACTGACCATGAAGTAATGACAGGAAAAGTGAGTCTGTGGTGGTTACCAGGCTAGATGGCAGCTGGGCCTACACAGTCTGAACTTGCCAAAACTTGGAGCCAGCAAGAAGCTTCAAACAGAGAATAGCTTTCAGCGGCTGCTTTCTATATCCCAAACACATTATTTGTCAGCCACCAGCCACAGCATTTTTGTTTAGAGTTTTCTGGAGCATGATCTTGACATAAATGGGATTAAAAATCTTCATTTAATTTGATTGTGATGGGAAGAAAAAGGAAATTCCTGGACTGAGGTATCTAAGTGCAGGGAAGAAAAACAACTTTTGAGTAAGTACTGAAACATAGATTTGTTTCACCTCATTGAGTCAGTGTTTGGTTTTCTCGTGTTAATTGCTTCTGGAAATTAGAACGCCCAACCACACACAGTCACTGTAGCAAACAGACTGAGCCTGAACACCTAACATCTTCTCTTGGGACCCTCCCTTGCGGTTATGAAAGCCCACGCTTGCTCCAGACTTCCTCTTATTATCATAAACTCAACTGATAATAAACTGTCATGTTAACCCAAAGGAAACTCATGCTTCTGCTTAGCAGCTTCACTACCTCGTGAAGTCCTCATGGCACACACGGACAGCAAGCAACCCTCACCCCTTGCCCATATTCATGGCCCAGCAGGGACCTCTCCTTTCTCTGGTGGTGCTCAGTGCTGGAACATTCAAGTGCCAGTATAGGGGGTACATTAAGCAGGGTAAGTAATGACTCCTGTGGGCTTACTGCGCTCCCTTACCCTCATCACAACCACTCAGTAAATTATTTTTTTCTCCTGCTTAGATTTCCATGTTTCTATAGCCCTATCCTATTTTGTTTCATTCCAGCAGTGGGTGTGAGGTTAGATGCTTCAGCTAAACACATATACAGACATCATGGTATCAGCAAGTCAGGTAAGTGTCTGGGTCCTGATGTAGAAGGTAGTAAGCATCAGTCCCCAGATCCTGGCTGTTTGCTCCACACTAGACTAGTGCTGAAAGAAGGTCTTCCTTCTTCAGAGGCAAGGATTAATGAAAACTAAGTTTAAAAACACATGCCCTACAGCACTAACTTGCACCACAGCAAAGCAAAGTCTTCATCTTGAAGAGAGCAGTCAACCTTTTCCCCCCCTCTAGCACCAAGTTCTTGCTCTCCTCTTTTGCTTTTCCTCTGAAACATAGACCTCACTAAATAACAAAAGTTATTCTCAGAAGGCATGTGCCTCCTGCTCACATTGGGCATTGCCATCACCTGTGACCCCACCATCCTCCACCTGCTTTAAAATGCTGATCCCACTCTTCACTTCATGACACATTATAACAATGGGGGCAGATTTTTTTTTGTTCTTAAAAAGGCGTTTGCACATAAATGTAAACTCTCAGTAGACTTCAAGCAAGTTCTGAACAGCACAGTTTTAGCATCTGACATAGACAACTCAGACCAAAGTTGCTTCTCTTTCAGCTAGTCACAAAATTCATACTAGTGTGTGTTTTGGAAACATGGTTTAAAAACCATGCACAGATAAAAGCTAAATTTCTCATTTTAGTCTTCTCCAAAACTGTGGTGATGTTTTTCCAAAGGGTGATATTCCCTCTTCCTTGATGAGCTGTCAAACAAGGGAAGCAGTCAGACTTGCAGCTTTTATACCAGAGGAGTTGGCAAGAACACAACAAAACCCAAAATAACTTCTTGGTTCACTTACAGATGTTTTTTTTACTACTGGAAGTAGTTTAAGAAGTCATATTATAGCCCTGAACTGAGCAATTGATACAACCTGAAATTTTAATATTCTGATGTGTGCCAGTATAGTATTTAAGGTCCAAATCATATGTACATTAGCTAACAAACTAGGGAAGTGATAACATACATAGGCATTTCTGCCTGTATACTACAAAGAGGAATGAAGATTTCAAAAGGTAACTGTGCTTATGCATTAAGTAACAACATTTTTATAGTCCCTGGTCTGACAGTTATTTAAATAAAAAAATCCAAGCAAACAACAAGCAGCCCACATCAAAATAAACAAGCATACCAACCCAGAACAAGATTGCAAATTTCATTTAGCAGTTTCTTAATTTTAGTAGTACTAGTACAGCTCAAATCTGTTAGATGCAATTCTCATTTGATAGTGGGTCTTGGACTTGGTACGATCTTTGCCATAACCAAGAAAGCACCAGCCCAGCTTTGATATGTCATTTCCATGGCTTTTGCTTTGCACATGTCTGTAGCACAAAGACCCTGAGTACAGGGAAAACCAGCCACTATTCATACACAGAGAGACCTGTTTTTTCGCACCACTTTAGGTGTAACAGCTTGATTTGTGGGGAGAAAAAAAAGTTACTATGATTACAATTAAATAAACAGGTATGGCAATAGTAAAAATATTAAATGCAGCCTGTCTTAAAACCAGCTGTAACATCGGATTGCCTCTTTAAAATCAGGAGGCTTGCCAAACAGCAGTGCAGGAGGTGAGTATCTTAGCTCTTAGAAGAAAGCTACTCAGTTATTCGCAGATCTGGCTGAAATTTTTCAAGACCATTGAAATGTTTGGAGCATTCACACATGTATTAATTCAGCACAGATATTTCCAACTAACTCTTATTTCTGACTTACAGTGGAATAAATAGAAGTAAGTTCTAGCCATGTACTTTTGGTGAATGAGTGTTTCTTCCCTCCCTCTTTGTTCAACTTGACTGCTTTGTACACGTATAGCAATCTTGATAAGGTCAGAATTGACACAGCAGCTCCTACCATTGCCCGACACACTGTCACCACCTCTCATACCACTATAACTCACATATAAAACCATTATCAAAATGTTACCAGAAAAGATATTGTGTAGGTACAGGAGTAAGTCTGCTATCCCCTCAGAGATCATCCATTTTTATTATGCCACATTATAAATTACATTTTGCATCATGTATCTTAGGCATAGAAAATAAATGCACCAACACTCTAAAAATCAGATCCCTCACTAAAACCCTCTATGGAAAGTACCAGTCCAGACCGGACTTTTACAGTTATATCATAAATCTTTGGCAAGAATGGAATTTATAAAGGCTGTGCTGACACAGCTTATCTACAAGACTGTGAAAACAACAACCGTGTGTAAAGAGCTCACCCCCTGCTAAAACATGACCATATGAATATTGAACATCAAACCCTACACGAGTCTTCTGACTTTTGCAGCAGGCCTCAAATTAGGATTCCGATTGCAAACCAGTCCTACTCCCATCCCAAACCAGGGTTCACCCAGTCCCCAGAGCACAGGCTCCCACCCAAAGCTGGAGTGCAATTTTGAATCAAATAAACCAAATAAAACTCTTTTCAGCACATCCTTTCCCTTACTTGCCTGCAAGAAGATATTCTTTCCAAAATTTCCTGTTTCACTCTGCTTGGGTTTCTTCACCCCTACTTCTCAGTATCTAAAGCATCTGGGCCTTGCTAACTGATTAAGTTAAACTGCTTTGGCCTCCAAGCATGTAACCCTTACTTGTCAGGTTCCTGAGCTTTTCTAGTCTTTCACTTCATTTTTAAGCATTCTGAGCAACTGATGAATACAGATTAAATTATCCTCTTTCTAGATTGACACGTCTCTTGCCTTTGTGCCACTTTTATATATATATATTTTTAAATAAAGTAACAGGCACTCTATTATATACAAATCACCAAACAGTGTGCTGCAGCACACGACGACACACCATGAGATACCATACAGGGGACATGTAAGGGCAGCAGGTCTAACAAGAGAGACAAATAACGCATGCTTTGCTCCAAGACTTACCTTTTGCACGACCCTCACAGCAGGCAGATTGGAGCACTGTGCTGGGAATCCCGAGGAGGGTTTGCTTTTGCCTCTGGTTGAGGGAGGAATTTTCCTCAGTGCTTGGAAAGAGGCAGCTGCTGCCCGGGCTGGCTCCGGCTCCAGCTCCTGCCAGCCCCTGCCATCCTAAAGCATCACCCGGGGCCGCCGCACCCCGGAACCGGAGAGGGAGGGAGGGAGGGAGATCCTGGCCCCGAGCACAGCTCGCAGGCCTCGGGGCTGCCCCGG